>PVJS01023363.1:6738-21888 GCA_004027185.1 Glis glis | reverse complement strand
ACAAAACACAAAACAAAACAAAAGACAAAACACAAAAAAAACTCATTTTTTTCCTGGTAAGAATATTTAACATGAAATCTACCATTTTACAAATTTTTAAGTGGAAAATACTGTTAGCTATAGGTACAGTTTTGTGCAACGAGTCCCTAGAACTTATTCACCTTGTTAACTAAAATTTTATGTCGATTGGTATCTCCCTGTTTTTCCCTCCTCAATCCCCAGCAACCACCATTCTACTCTTTGTGTCTATGAATTTGAATATTTCAAATAACTCATTTAAGTGGAATCATACAGTAATTTTCTTTGTGTGACTACCTTATTTTACGTAGCGGAGTAGCCTCAAGATTTGTCCATGTTGTTGAATATTGCAGGATTTCCTCCTTTTTATACTTCTACCACCCTGAAACCCATCAAGATGTATGATTACAATACCCCAATAAAAAATAAATAAATTAGCCGGGCGTGGTGGCGCACGATTGTAATCCCAGTACTTGGGAGGCTGAGACCGGAGGATCCGGGTTCGAGCCAGCCTCATCTACTTAGTGAGGCCCTCCGCAACTTAGTGAGACCCTGTTTCAAAATAAAGAATAAAAAATAGGGCTGGGGGTGGAGCTTGGAGGTAGAATGCCCCTGGGTTCAATCTCCAGTACTGCAAAAATAAATAAATAAATAAATAAATAAAATAAAAATAAAGGTTGAATAATATGCAAGTGTGTGTGTCTGTATCACACTTTCTTTATCCATTTATCTGTGGATGGGCATATAGATTGTTCCCACACCTCAGCTATTGTGGATAGTGCTGCCGTGATCATGGGAATGCTTTTATCTCTTTGAGATCCTGAATTCAGTTCTTTTGGTTAAATCCCCAGAAGTTGGCTTGCTGGGTCATGTGGTAATTCTGCGTTTAATGTTTTGAGGAACCTCCACACTGGTTTCCATAGTGACTGTACCAGTTAGCAGAGGTTCTACTTCCTCCACATCCTTGCCCTCTCCTGTCTTTTATTTATTTTTTTTTAATAATGGCCATCCCATCAGGTGTGAGGTGATATCACATTGTGGTTTTGATTTCCTCGATGACCAGCGACATCAAACTAAAAAGCTTCTGTGCAGCGAAGGAAATGATCAACTGATAAAAAGGCGCTCCATGGACTTTGGAGGAAATAGTGGCAAATCATATAGTTGGTAAGGTGTTACTCTCTAAAAGATTTGTTAAGAAACTCCCACCATAGCAATAACAAAAACAAACCAACCAAAAAACCAAACAACCCTCCCCAAACAAATAAATAACCTGATTAGCAAATGGGCTAAGGACTTGAATAGACATTTCTCCAAAGAAGATACACAGATGGCCAGCAGATATAGGACAAAATACTCGGCACCTCTGTAGCTATCTCTAAAAGTCTTAATTCCTACTTTTTTTTTTTTTTTGCGGTACTGGGGATTGAACCCAGGGGCATACTACCTCTGAGCTACAATCCCAGCCCTAATTTTTTATTCTTTATCTTGAAACAGGGTCTCACTAAGTTGCGGAGGGCCTCACTAAGTAGCTGAGGCTGACTGCGAACCTGTGCTCCTCCTGTCTCAGCCTCCCAAGTACTGGGATTACAAGTGAGCACCACCACGCTCCGCTCTTAATTCCTACTTTTCAGGTGCAAAGTCAGGGAATCAAAAGCGTTTCATTCATAATCTAGTTTCAAGGGAGTGTCTTCCCCTAGTCACATGGCATGCCACATTTGCTATTAACTACTTCTTTAAAAATGCACGGTTTTATTCAGCATTTTAAAATCGTGGCTTTGTCTGTCCCCTTTGACTGTTTCACAGGAAGTGGAAAGGAAATTGTCTTGCCCACACACAATTGCAAACCATGCAGTTGAGTGCCTGTGTGTGTGATTGGGAACAGAATAGATTGAGTACATAAGTTTTAGCTGCGACGTCCTGGAGCATGTGGAATTCCCTTCTGATGGAAAGGATGTGGCGTAGTCTTCTGAGGACTGCCGCACATATTTCATGGATATCTTGTTTTGTCTGGGGACCGCTACTCAGAACTCTGCCATCTGTAGTGGGTGGCAACCAAATCTCAGTCTTGAAGAATTCATCTGTTAATTTTCCTTCTTTCTCTGACTTGATGACACCATTGTGGTTACTTCTCCTCCCTCTCCAATCAATAACATCTCATTTTCCATTATTACATCTTAAGTCTATTGCAGTGGTTGCAAGCTGTTACATTTTCATTTTGGAAACTCGATGGCTGCGAGAGTCTGTCAGGAAAAAGTAGCTGGAGTTCAAGTCCTCCAAGATGGGCCATCTCCCAGATGAATGAGTGCTTAGAGTCTGAGCATCTCCACCTGCCTGCATTTTGCAGCATTAATTCATCCAGCTGGTGCTGCCATTCCATAGATGAAGACCCTGGAGTCTGGGGGACAAAGTCACCTGCCCACACAGGCAGAGCTAACTCGCAGAACTTGGGGTTCAACTCCACTCTACCTAGTGCTGCTTTTAAGATTTGCATTTGAAAGAATACCAAGGAGTGTTAGAAGCAGTGTCTCATTTCCTTTTAGATATCAGGAACAGTGTTAACCATGAGTAAAAATCACCCAGAATATTCTATGCTGCTCCTCTGTAGCTAAATTTGAAGAGTGGTGAGTCTCACGTGATGACTGGATTTGGATCACAAGTTGGTCTTTTGGCAGATGGAAGAAATCTCCTACTTGGGAGGCTAAGATAGGAGGATCGCAGGTTCGAGGCTAGTCTCAACAACTTAGCGAGGTCCTCAGCAAGTTAGTGAGCCCCTGTTTCAAAATAAAAAATAAAATAGGGCTGGGGGTGTAGCTCAGAGGTAGGAACCACCTGGATTCAATCCCTACTACCAAAAAAAAAAAAAATCTCTAGAAGGGCAATTTCCTATAAGATTCTCTGTGTTATTGGTTTTAATGCTTCATCTGATCTCTAATGGAAACCACTTTTGGGGGGCAGAGGGGTGAGTTAGGGGAGTGTTTCTTGCCTTTCACCAAGGGATTTCTAATTTAGAAAAAGTAAAGTATTCCACGTTTGAACAGTTGTGTGGGAACCTCTCTTGTAAAGACATTGAAGTGCTTCGGGATGGGTCCTCAGCTGGGAAGGAGCTTGTGGCGAGATTACTTGGCCTGGTGGGACTGGAGTAGGACCTTATCTAGCCTGGTGGCACCAACCAGCAAGTTCACCTTGGGGCCACTGGCTCCGTGATGGTTTGGGCGCTGGGGTTTGGGTCAGGGGCTGCTGTGGGGTGTGCTGAGAGCCCCTTCCCTGCTGGCTCTGGCTTGGGGTCAGTGTAAGGCATGGGGGTTCTGGCTGGTGAACACAGTGGGGTGACCCCAGACACCCAATGCTTGGAACCCTCAGCTCTTTAGGGAGGTGTGTCATGTACACACTTGGAGTTAGACAGGAGGATTGCGGGTTTGAGGCCAGCCTCAACAACTTGGCGAGGCCCTCAGCAGATTTGTGAGACCCTATTTCAAAATAAAAAATAAAATAGGGCAGGCGATGTAGCTCAGAGAACAGCCCTGGGCTCAATCCCCAGGACCCCCCCCCAAATTGTTTGCATACATTTTAATAAATGGTATCAGGTGTGACTGTATTAATTTCCTAGGGCTGCCGCAAGAAATTAGCATAGGCTTGGTAGCTTAACAACAGAAATGTATTCCCCCCCAGTTCTGGGGGGGAGGGGCACAAGACCAAAATTGGTATGACTGGGCTGAAACAAGGTGTTCTCTCCGAGACTCTAGAAGAATCTGTTTCGCACCTCTCCTAGATTCTGGAGGCTGCCAGCACTCCCTGGCTTGTGGTTGTATTACTCGGTCTTTAGACCCCGCATCTGCAACTCTCTGCCTTGTCTTTCCACTGTTTCTGCTACCCTTTCAGCATGGTTGTCTTCTCTGGAGCTCAGTTGAATTTGGCCACTGTGGAGGTGTTGGGAGGTGTGGAGCCTTTAAGAGGCGATGAGGTCCTTTGGAGCAGCCATGCCTGTCTGATGGGACTGGGTTTCTACCTGCTGAGTTTGGTGAGTGGGTTGTTATAAAGCTGGGCTCTCCCAGGCCTTTGCTCCTTTTGTGTGCTCGGCCTTTGACTTCCTGTGTCATGGAGGAGCAGAGACCCTCAGCCGATATGGCTTCCTGTCTTGGACTTCCCCAGCCTCCATAATTGTGAGCCAAAGTATGTCTCTTTTTCTTAGTAAATCCCCTCATTTTATGCATTCTGTTACAGCAAAACACACACACACACACACACACACACACACACACACAGAAGAATGGGGTACAATGGCCACCCCCACTGTAGTCCTAGCTGCTTGGGAGGCTGAGGCAGGAGGATCACTTGAGCCCAGGAGTTTGAGACCAGCCCAGGCAACATGGAGGGACCCTGTCTCAAAAACAGGGACTGGCTGAGTGTGGTGGTGCATGCCTGTGATCCCAGTACTTGGGAGGCTGAGATAGGAGGATCACAGGTTCGAGGACAGTCTCAGCAAGGAGTGAGACTCTCATCAACCTAGCGAGACCCTGTTTCAAAATAAAAATTAAAAAATAGGGCTGGGGATTTAGCTTGGAGGTAGCAAGTCCCTGGGTTCAATCCCCAGTATCACACACACACATACACAAAAATAACCCAAAAAACAAATGAAAACAACAAAAAACAAAAAGCAAAGCCTATGCCACCTAATCATCTATGGCAAATTTCCTTCTCTCTCTCACAGTGACGGCTTTGCTGGGGTGTAGCTCAGTGGTAGAGTGCTTGTCCAGCATGCTTGAGGCC
Organism: Glis glis; assembly: GCA_004027185.1. Taxonomy (NCBI): domain Eukaryota; kingdom Metazoa; phylum Chordata; class Mammalia; order Rodentia; family Gliridae; genus Glis; species Glis glis. The sequence continues at coordinate 17,103 of PVJS01023363.1, read as the reverse complement.
CTGGACTCCATTCTCAGCACCACAAATATACAAGAACCCCTAAGAAATTAACAACAACAATATGCTGGGCGTGGTGGCACAAGCCTGTGATCCCAGTACTTGGGAGGCTGAAACAGTAGGATTGCAGATTCGAGGACAGCCTCAGCAACTTAGCAAGACCTTGTTTCCAAATAAAAAATAAAATAGGGCTGGGGGTGCAGCTCAGAGGTAGAATGCCCCTGGTTCCGTTTCTAGTACCAAAAAACAACAAAACCCCAAACCATTTACCAGCTGCTTGTCCTGGGCGCTGGCCTCACCTGCCAGGGCCTCAGGTGCCTCAGCTCCACCATAGTTACGGCTGTAGTATCTGCCTCGTGGGTTCACGTGGGGTGGAGTGTAGATGTGTTGATAAGCATAAAGGTCTGAAAACAGGCCAGGCAGGCACACCGAGGGGCTTTGCGGACCAGCCTCAGCTGTTCTGCTGTTGTTGCTGGTCGTGTCCCACCCACTCCCAAGGCAACCTCTCCCCAGCAGCTGACATCCCTTAGGGGTGATGTAAGGCTAGCTTCTCCAGGGTCACGATCCACCCAGACAGCCTGCCTGTGCCCCCTGCTTCCTCGGAACCGCGTGGCCCTGCTCACCTGGGTTTCTTTCCTCTCTCCCTCTGCCCCCGTTGACATCTCTCATCCCTGGGATGAAGCCCTGGCCATCTTGCTGTCTTCTGAGTTTGGACAAGCTTGTCCCCGTTCGCGTACCTCTTTGGCCTCCTGTTTCTCATCCCTTCCCTCCCTCTCTTTGTTCGGCCTTTTTCTCTCACCTTCCTCTCCCAGTGCGTCCCCCTACTTTTTATTAAAACAGCTTAAACAAGGGGAGGAAAGTCCTACTATATTTGTGTTTCTGGAGGTCTGGTCCTTCTACCAAGACTGTGCAATTAGAAAGACTGAAAATTGACCTCTGCAAGAATGGCAGGCTGAGAGGACCTAGAGGGCCACATCCTGAAGCCTGGTCACAGTTGACCAGAACTGAGTTGCCTACCACAGTTCAGTCATGGAGAAAGCAATAGTGATAGCCAGAGAACCAACAGAAGTATCAGGTGAAAGACTGTAACACAGGCTGAACTCGGTGATGTCAAACAGTTTCCTCTTCATGTTGTTAAAAACCATATTGTAAGACTGAGCTGGGGGGATGGCAAGTTCAAGGCCAGCCTCAGCAACTTAGTGACACCCTGTTTTAAAACTAAAAAATAAAAATGGCTGGGGCTGTAGCTCAGAGGTAGAATGCCCCTGGGTTCGATCAACCAACCAATCAACCAACCAACAAAATCTATATTGTAAATTTTAGAAATATCTACCTAATTATTTTGATGTATGCATGTGTGTATTTGAATGTGCATGAACACATGTTTTAAATAACTTGCTATGAATTTCCTAAGTTTAAATAGTGTGTATTGTTAATCTTAGGGAGATACATACACACACATATATGTATGTGCATATATATGTATATATATGTATATATATGTATATATGTATATATATTTGTGTGTGTGTGTGTATGTGTATGTATACTGGAAATTGAACCCAGGAGCATTATACCTCCAAGCTACACTCCATCCTTTTTTGTTTTTGAAATAGGGTCTCAGTGAGTTACTGAAGGTCTTGCTAAATTGCTGAGGCTGGCCCCCCAGTTTAAGGAGATATTTTAATACCACATATTTAAATGTTCTTGTGAAACAAAATATAGCTTATGTGTGTGTGTGTGTGTGTGTTTGTGTGTGTGTGTGGTTCTGGGGACTGAACCCAGGGGCGTTCCACCTCTGAGCTATACCCCCAGCTCTTTTTAATTCTTTTGTTTTGAAACAGGTTCTACCTAGGTTGCTGAGAGTCTTGCTATGCTGCTAAGGTTGGCCTTGAACCTGCGATCCTCCTGTCTCAGCCTCACAAGTACTAGGATGACAGGCGTGTGCCACCACACCAGAATAAGCTCTTCCCTTTTTTTCCTAATTTGCTCTTCTCTAAATCCTCTGTAATTTTTACTACTAACAAAGGTGAACTGAAGAAGGCCTGGCATTCTGGTATGTCTGTTCGAGATCTGGTTCACCATTTTTGTCTTGCACTGACTTGGGGTAATAAATTCCTACATACTTAAAAAAAAGTTCTAATCATCTAAAATTAGTAGGCACTTAGGTTTGCAATGGCATACTATCCAGAGTTGAAAATATAAACAGTAAGGCCCCAGCTGCATTCCCTCTTAACCAGCCAGTTGGGCGGCCATCCTCTCTTTTTGAAGTGAGTGGAGGTCTCGCTAGGAAGGGTAGGACACTTCTCTGAGAGCCCAGGAGACGGTCACTGGGGTCCTAGGACAAATGCTTTGGGCCATGTTGGTCTCCCAGGCATCCTGTGAGGCCAGGCTACACCCGCATCGTCCCCCTTTCCTGTTACCTTCCTTGCTGCCTGCATTTGGTGGTGAGCGGGTGAAAGCAGATCAAACATTCATCTCATGGTGTCAGCCTCCTCAGAAACCCTGTGAGGACTGAAGGATTTGGAGCCGAAATCTTCTGTCTGAATCAAGCCCTAAGTTATTGTGAATGTAAAACTAGGGTATCCTTCTGGCCTGGGGTGTACGTGCTGCTCAATTTTGAAGCAGAATGATTTGTGGATCTTTGTACCAGTTCCTCTTTTTGGGGTCTTATGCAGACGGCATAGAGGAAATGAAAAAAAAATCTATATATATTTTACAACCACTGCTAAGCGTCTCTTATGGAGCTGACAAAATTCAGTAGACAAAATTAGTAGTCTCTTGGGTCTCAGTTTTCTAATCTGTAAGATGAGGAATACGCACTGAAGAGTCAGGCTTTAAATTGTGTAATTCTTTCTTGGGCACTTGTGTGGAATTTATAATATTTATGGGAAATAAACTTTCAGATACCCCAAAGAGGCAGAAATCAGGTTATTGGTCTGAGGGTTATTTTTTTTCCCCAGCCTAGGCTCTGTCAATCCCAGCCTTGTTACAACCACAGCGTGGTGAGATGTGCTGCCCCGTTATTTCTTTTGCTGGGGAAATTTCTTATGCTTGCGCCATATAGATCGATCATAGCAGTTGTTCCACTGGCGAGTTCCCCCCATATCCATCAGAAGAAGAAAATCCATCGCGCTTTTGACGACTTTTTCCTCTCCAAGAAAATGATCTTTAAGAGAATGACACGTAGTATAGACTTGACTATTCTTAAGGCACTGGAGAAACTGCATCTGAAATAAAATCAATACATGATGCAGTAGTTTATTTACATTTAAAATATCAGATGGCAGAGCATTTTATCAGAGACTTTGGTACCACATACACGTCCTGGACTTACTCAGTAGAAGGATGGGATACGGTAGAGGTAGCTGCTCTGTGAGTACCTCGCTGGGCTCCTCTAGTCCATGCATGTACCACTCATAGAATGAGGTGGACGTGGAGAGTTTAGGAAGTGTGGGTGTTAGGGTTGGTGTGTTTATAAATTTAGTGTTACTATCTTTTTAATAAGCCCCATCACATATGCCTGTAATCCCAGTACTTGGGAGGCTGAGACAGGAGGATTGCAGATTCGAGGACAGCCTCAGCAAGTAGTGAGACTCCCATCCACCTAGAAAGACCCTGTTTCAAAATAAAAACAAAATCGAGCTTGGGGGTGCAGCTCGGAGGTAGAATGCCCCTGGCTTCAATACCCAGTACTATACACACACACAAAAAGTTACAATGATGGTTACCTGGAGACTTAGAGGAACAAAAAGTACAGTCTTGCCCTTCATATTTCTTGCTAATGAGAGTAGACAAATAGAACTCAACTCCACTGTGGGTGTGACCTTGATCAAATCTGTGCCCGCCACACCCCCAGTCTCTTTGCAAAGCAAGATTGGGCCATGTTCTTTCTTACTTTGTACTGTTTTGTAGGTATAGGTATAAATTATATATTATTGTTTGCATCTTTTCAGAGACTTTTTTTTTTTTAAAGAATGGTCTGACCAGGTCTGGTGGCACACGCTTGTAATCCCAGTACTTGGGAGGCTGACACAGGAGGATCCGGGTTCGCGGCCAGCCTCAGCTAACTTGTGAGGCCCTCTGAAATTTAATGAGGCCCTATTTCAAAATAAAGAATAAAAAATCGGTCTGGGGAGGAGCTCAGAGGTAGAATGCCCCTGGGTTCAATCCCCAGTACTGCAAATAAATAAATAAATAAATAAAAATAAAAATAAAAAATAGAATGTTCTGTAGCAGTTTATAGAGCTTGAAAATGACTGAGCCTTGAAACTTAATATAACAGGCCAATAAAACCAAATGGGCACTGAGTCTTTTTGTTGGTGTAAATTACTTGATATATTTCTTCTCATTTTTGTGGGTAATTTTTCTGAGGGGTGCTGGGGATTGAATACAGGGTCATGCACATCTGCCACTGAGCTATACCCCCTAGCACCTGCTTTTTAGATTTCTTAATTTCTTCTATGGTATTGATTTACCATTGAGAATTGAAATCTATATAGAAAGCCATTAGTTTCATTAAGATTTTAAATTCTACCATGAAATTATATATTAGATAATCTTATTTAATAAAATTATAAAGACATTTTAAATTATATATACACACATTTCTAATCCTATATACATACTAATTTATTTATTTAAAGTAGCACTGTATAATTTCCCCCCACAAATCCAACTCTTGGATGCATTTACTTACTCCAGTATGTATTTTTTTTAAATTTCTAGTCACTTTCCAATGTCATCTTTAATCTTTTGTTCTTGTCTAGCTTTCCTAGTGTTGTGATAGCCCCTATTCTAATGTAAATAGAGCTATGGTTTGAATGTATTCCCCCAAATCCCTCTGTTGGAAACTTGGTCTCCCAGGCAGCATGGTGAGAGGTGGGACCTTTGGAAGGTGGGTGGATTAACCCATTCCTGGGTTGTTGTGGACTAGCTTTGTGACAGAAGCAGGCTCTCCCCATCAGGATGCAGCGCAAGCCCTCAGCAGACACCGCCACCCTGCTCTTGGACCCCCCAGCCTCTAGGACCATGAGCCAGTGCATCTGTATTCTTTATGAATTACCCAGTCTAAGGTATCTTGCTATTATAACAGCAAATGGACCAAGACAAGTGGGGTCCCATTCCCAGGTCCATCTGAGGTCCTGTGGCTTGCTATGGGACAGCTGTCCTGAGCTGCCTCTGATTCCTTCTCCTTCATCCTCTTCTTGGAGGATGTAAGAACTCCCGCCTTCTATGTCTGTGAGACTGTTCCCTGCCCAGCTGCCATCACAGCCTTCCAGTGCCTGGGATTTACAGCCACGATCCCCGTGGGGACTTCAGAAGAAACAGGGTCTTGCTACATTGCTGAGGGTTTCATTAAGTTGCCCAGGCTGTCCTCAAACCTGTGATCCTCCTGTCTCAGCCTCCCAAGTACTAGGATTATAGGCTTATGCCACCATACCCAGCTTCCTCAGAGACTTCCACATTGAGGCTGTAACATTTAATGTGACTTTATTGAAGGTGTAGGAGAGAACTACAACCCAGAGACTTTTGGAATCCATAGGCCCAGGTCATCTACAAGGTATTTTTTTTTTCTTTGCAGTACGGAGGATTGAACCTGATATCTACCTCCAAGCTACACCCCCAGACCTTTTTTAGTTTTTATTTTGAAACAGGGTCTCTCTAAGTTGCTGAGAGCCTCATTAAGTTGCTGAGGTTGGCCTCAAACCCGCCGTCTTCTTGTCTTAGCCTCCCAAGTACTGGGCTTACAGGTGTGCACAATCGTGCCCAGTTTACAAAGGCTTTATTTTAGGGTCACTGCGCCGGGCCAAAGTCTCACTAGACACATAGAAAAAGAAGAGATTTCCTAAGGCCTCAGACCTTTCTTCCTTTATTTCCCCTATCAGCATCGACCTCTTCTGGGGATGACTGATGAAGAGAGTACTCATCTTCATCAAGGGAAATGGCATTAGTTTACCTAGAGTATTACGAGCTTCAAGAGCTCCAGCTAGACATAACACACTAGCCCATTGCTTTTTATGTGTGTGTGGGACTGGGGTTTGAAACCAGGAGCATTCTACCTCCGGGCTACACCTCTAGCCCCCCCCCCCTTTTTGTAGTACCGGGGATTGAACCCAGGGGCGTTCCAACTCTGAGCTACACCCCTGGCCCTATTTTTTATCCTTTATTTTGAAACCAGGTCTCACGAAGTTGCAGAGGGCCTCACTAAGTAGCTGAGGCTGGCCGCAAACCCAGATCCTCCGGTCTCAGCCTCCCAAGTACTGGGATTACAAACGTGCGCCACCACGCCCGGCCCCTTTTTTTAAAAAATTGTGTTTTGAAACAGGGTCTTGCTAGGTTCCTGAGAGTCTCATTATTTGGCGAGGCTCTCCTCGAATTTGCAATCCTCCTGTCTCAGCCTCCCAAATACTGGGATTACAGGTGTGTGCCACCAGGCCCAGTTGGCCCCTTGCTTTTAGCTCTGAGTATGCACTCTAAAAGTACACAGGCTTTGAATGATCTGTGGGCCCCATGAAGGTGTGTGCAACATTTTGTAGTTGTATGCCTTCTTTTCTAGGGGGAGCAGATCCATAGCCTTCATCAGATGATGAAAGCAGTCTAGGATCTCCCCAAAAGATGGAGACCCGCCTTTGTCGTCCAGTTGCAGATCATTGTTAAGTCTGGATTAATTTGTAAAACATCAGTGGCTTCATCTAGGTAGAGCTTTCCTTGGAGTTCTTCCTCTATTAGCAACGAACAACGGGGCTTTCACATCTCTCCAGACATCCGTGTCTCTGCTTGCCATCTGCAAAACCTGCCAGAGGTATCTCTGCTTGCAGGTATCTCCGTGGAGCAGCTGCAGGAACCCTGTGGTCCAAATCCATTTCTGGACAAGAAGCATCTCTCCAGAGTTGACAGTCTGCAGAGACCGTTCTGCCTGGTCTTCATAGCATGGCCTTGTAACGGTCTTCCCTCCCTAAGAGGTCTTTGCATTATTAAACTGCTGATTTGGCCAGTGTTTCTAAGACAAAGTAATTAGATGAACCTACAAAGGGGTGTTTGGTTTCTACAAAGAGAGAGACTGCTACCAAGGGATACCCACCTCATTGCAGTTTGTGATGTATTCCGAAAAGGGTTTCTAAGACCTTAAAGCCAAGATATTGCTAGTTTAAATTATTATTATTATTATCATTATTATTATTTTTGTAGTGCTGTAGATTGTGCCAGGGCCTTGCATGCTAGGCATGTACTCTACCACCGAGCTACATCCACATCCCAGCCCCCACTTTATCTTCTTGTTATTCGTTTATTTATTTTTGTGGAAATAGGGGTTGAATCCAAGGGGCATTATACCACTGAGCTCTACCCCCAGCCTTTTTTTTTTTTAATTTTGAAACAGGGTCTAAGTCACTGAGGGCCCCACTAAATTGCTGAGGCTGACCTCAAACTTGTGATCCTCCTGTCTCAGCCTCCTAAGTACCAGGATTATAGGTGTGTGCCACTGTGCCTGGCTTCTTTTGGGACAGGATCTGGCTAAGTTGCCCAGGCTGAAAGGCTGGCCTTGAACTTGTGATCCTCCTGCTTCAGCCTCCTGAGTAGCTGGGATTACAGGCAAGTGCCACCGCGCCCGGCATAGCTAGTCTAAATTCTTACAATTGCATATACCAGCTTCTCTCTGTAGTTTTTTCCAGAGGTGAAACTCCTGTGAGGCCTCTGCCTGGGGTCTGGGGAAGGAACATTAGCAACAAAAGTTTTCCTTTCTCCTTCCGGTCTCCTCCTTCTCCTGTTGCATTGGAACTCAGTATTCATCTTGTCTTGATATTGGATTCCCTAGTCCCCTCTCAGCGCTCCTGGACACTGCCAGGGCTCCCTTTCCTTTCTGAAACTGCAGGGCAGGTGGTTTTGTCTTATGAGGAACCCAGTCCGTGATGCCTGGCGATGCATTGACTAAATGCCAGGTCTTCGCACTGTCCTGTTATACTATTTCACTCAAAACTTTGAAAATTTTTAGAAATGATTGTATAAATTTGCATCTTGTGGTCATTTGGTCATGAATAGGGAATTCTAGCCAATTTAAAATAACGTCTTTGGCTGGGGGTGGAGCTCAGTGGTGGAGCTTTTGCCTGACATGCACAAAACCCTGGCTTCGATCCCCAGCAACACACACACACACACATACACACACACACACACACACACACACACAAATTTATTTTTATTTTATTTTATTTCATTTCATTTCAATTCATTTTATTTCATTATATTTTATTTATTTCATTTCATTATTTATTTATTTTTATTATTTTATTTTATGCAGTACTGGGGATTGAACCCAGGGACATTCTACCTCCGAGCTACATCCCCAGCCCTATTTTTTTATTCTTTATTTTGAAACAGGGTCTCACTAAGTTGCGGAGGGCCTAAGTAGCTGAGGCTGGCTGCGAACCTGGATCTTCCTGTCTCAGCCTCCCAAGTACTGGGATTACAAGCATGCGCCACCACGCCCGGCTTACATGCACAAATTTAAAAAAGCAATCCTTTTTAGTGTGTTTGTCAGCTATTCATCACTGTGACAAAAAATACCTGAGAAAATCAATGTAGAGGAAGATTTACTTTGGCTTACAGTTTCAGCCCTGTTGAAACTGGATCACTTGGCCCTGTTGCTTTGGGCCTTCAGCAAGGTACATGGTGAAGCAGAAGTACTCCCCTCATGGTGGCCAATACACTGAGAGAGGGGAAAGGGCCAGGGATGAGACAGAGTCCCCCCAGGATGCGCCCCCCGGACACGCCCCGGACACGCCCCGGACACGCCCCCCCAGGACACGCCCCCGAGGAGCCACCCTCCCCTGACCAGGGCATAATGGGCTGCAGTTCCTCCACCTTCCAAGAGTCCATTCAGCTGTGACTCCATGGGTGGAGTCGTTTGTTGGGGAGCTCGAGCTCCATTTCTGACCACTGCCGTGTTGAGGACCAAGCCTGCAGCACATGAACCTCTGGGGAACACTCCACTTCCAATCCCTAATACCTAGTGACTTTGGAGTTTGAGATGGCACATAAATTAACCATAAAACTAGGAAGCCGCTAACGGAGTTTAGGATGAAGAAATCTTACAGTTTAACATCAACTTTGAAGTCAATCAGTTAATTATTTTATTGTAAAGGATTTGGTAGGCCTCTTTGGTACTGTGAAGTGGCTTACTTTGAACTGGATTAAAATGTTCTATGACATTATTAATACCTTAGTTTAAGCCACAGAAGATGGAAAGAAATGTTGTATTATGGTAAATCGTTTTGTAATTTGGGCCTTCACTAAACTTGACCTTCCCTCCTTGCCTGATGACCTTAAGTAAGTGTCATTGTAAACTATGTGCAGAAAAGGAGACAGTTTACAGCATTTCCAGGGCTGCGTGGTGGCTCTAGCCCAGGTTTCTATAGCTACTGAGGATTTGATGGGCTGCTGCTTTTTTAAGATATTCTTTTATGCTGGGCGTGGTGGCGCATGCTTGTAATCCCGGTATTTGGGAGGCTGAGACAGGAGGATCTGGGTTCAAGGCCAGCCTCAGCTACTTAGCAAGGCCCTCTGCAACTTAGTGAGACCCTGTTTCAAAATAAAGAATAAAATATAGGGCTGGGGGTATAGCTCGGAGGTAGAATGCCCTTGGGTTCAATCCCCAGTACCACAAAAAAAATAAAATTCTTTTATTAGTGCATCGTAATCCCACATCATAATGAAGTTTAGAGTGATAAATACATGCATGTAAATGGCACTTGGTGAGCTTCTCCCCAACCTTCACCTCATTCCCTTCCCTTCCCTGTACATAATATTGAGATTGACATTGATAATTTTGCATATGCACGTAGCGTCAATTGATGTGTTTCTCCATGGGCTTCTGAGACAGCGCTGGGCACGTCTTGGCCCGCGCCGCAGCCAGACCTCAGCCCACCTTGCCTTTGGCTGTCACCAACAGGGCTGCACCGTGGTCCGTATTGCAGGTGATTTTCCATAGTATTTGTTTCAGCTGTTGGTCCCCGGCCTTGGTCTCTGCTGCTACCGCCCTGGCATCCTGGTGTGCGTAGTTTTTTTTTTTTCATATTCTTTCTTTTCTCTCATAGCCATATCCTTTACTGTGCATAGGGAATGGGTTAATATGTTGTGTTATTAGATTCCCCCAGACAAAGCTTAAGACAGAGCAGAGTCACAGAGAGCTAGAGGCAAAAGGGGACTTCTGGGACATCCAGTTCTTTCTAGCATCTCACAGATGTGTGGACTGGGGCCTAGAGAGTTGCTGCAATTTGTATATGATAACTCGGCTGGTGATAGAAAAGCAGAGGTTAGCTGAGTGAGTTTTTTCTTTTTTTTTTTTTTTTTTTTTCGGTACCAGAGATT
>PVJS01023362.1:0-29679 GCA_004027185.1 Glis glis | reverse complement strand
TTTTTTTTTTTTTTTTGCAGTACTGGGGATTGAACCCAGAGGCATTCTACCTCTGAGCTGTACCCCCCGCCCTATTTTTTTTATTCTTTATTTTGAAACAGAGTCTTAAGTTGTGGAGGGCCTCACTAAGTAGCTGAGGCTGGCCACGAACCTGGATTCTCTGGTCTCAGCCTCCCAAGTACTGGGATTACAAGTGTGCGCCACCACACCTGGCTTTATTTTTTATATTAAAACAGGGTCTGATTAAGTTACTGAGGTTGTCCTCAAACCTGAGATCCTCCTATCTCAGCCTTCCAAGTACTGGGATTACAAGCTTGCAACATCATGCCTAGATTTGGTTATCATTTTAAAGAATATAATTATTTAACCTAAGAAGTGATTAAGTGACTTCTTTTCGAGTTATATTTTTTCCCCCAATCAGGCTCCAGAGCCAAGCAGTATTTGGGTTCCTTTAAGTAGAACTAGACCCCTCTGAGCACTATCTTAGTTTCCTATTTGGATTCTTTCCCTTAATTGTCTCACATGTTTGTGCAAGAATTTAAGTATCAAAAAATGCTAGGCAAGCCAGGCGTGGTAGCGCATGCTTGTAATCCCAGTACTTGGGAGGCTGAGACCAGAGGATCAGGGTTCGTGGTCAGCCTCAGCTACTTAGTGAGGCCATCTGCAACTTAGTGAGATCCTGTTTCAGACTAAAGAATAAAAAAAAAAAATAGGGCTGGGGGTGTAGCCCGAAAATAGAATGCCCCTGGGTTCAATCCCTGGTACTGCCAAAAGAAAAAAAAATGCTAAGCAAATATGCAATATTATCAAAGCACAGAAAAAAAAACCTTCTGGAATGACAAGATATATCCTGGTTTATTATTGGTTACCTGGTAGGAGGAGGAGGTAGGGCAGGGAGAGAATGGGGATAGTCTACTACAGGCCATACCTAGAGCCATGCACAAACATAAAATGCCAAAAACTTAGCAATGAAGCCCTGAAACCAGAAGGAGATATCCTAGGATGTTTTGGGGAGTGAGCCCAGACTGTGCTCTCAGAAGAGCATCTCAATTCTGGAACTGGGTCTTTAGCTACAGTAGTTATCTATTTTTCAGAAGACTGATTATATTACCCACAATGTGTTTTCACTTACTCAAAGTAAATATAGCAAACTGCATTTATGTGTAATTTTTATTTTGGCACTGGGGATTGAACCCAGGGGCACTCTACCTCTGAGCTACATCCCCAGACCTATTTTTTATTCTTTATTTTGAAACAGGGTCTCACTAAGTTGCGGAGGGCCTCACTAAGTAGCTGAGGCTGGCCGCAAACCTGTGATCCTCTGGTCTCAGCCTCCCAAGTACTGGGATTAAAAGCATGTGCCACCACACCCAGCTATGTGTAATTTTTAAGAAAAAACAATTTTAATATATTATATACTATTATTCATGCTTCTGGGTAAGCATAGGTAGACATGGAATAAAGTTTTGCTCAAGTTCAAGAAAGGAAATTATTAGTTATTTGGCTCTGACATTGCTCAATGTTATTTGCCTGAAATAATTTAAATAATTTTGGAGCTCACAATATTATGTAACAAAGTAACCTTAGAAGTGTTTATTTCTTAAAAAGTCAAACTGGAAACATAAATTTGAAATCAATTTGTTGTATTCTTACATTTACTTATGTGGTGATTACCCTGTTTGGCTCAGTTTTCTATGTGTGTGTGTTTTGATGGTCCCCCACCACCCAGATATATGGGTTCTTTTCTTATGGATAGCAAGAAAGAAAATTGGAGGCTAGAAGTAGTGATTAGCAAAAGATGCAGGACCCTGGTGAAGTAGAAAGTACAGGGTAGCACTGGCTGAAGGAAATGGGTTGAGAATATCACTGTGGAAGGAGTTTGGAGACCTAGGGCAGTGGAGATAGTAGGGGAGAAGCAGCAGAAGGTAAAAGATAAAGGGGATGAGAACAGATGTATTCTAAGTAGTGGTCTCTTTTTTCTCCCAGTCTGGTCATTATGGGAAGGAAGCTTCTCTGTAAGAAATGGCAAGATGACCTTAGTACTGTGCTTTGTGATGTGATATGCATGTTGCTGGAGCTTCATTTCCATGGGTTTACCAGAAGTGCCACCTTCTGCTACTACAGAGCCACCTGTAATTTTCCTGAAGTCTGATGATTGTAGGGAAATTGGGAAATGAATGTATGCTGACAATGAACTTGACTTGAATTGGGGGTGGGATTTTGGCTGCCCTTCCCTGTCACTTTGAAAGAAAAGCCTGTGAATGACTACTGGCTAGAATATAAAAATCAGAATCATCACACCATATAGACTTTAGGATAAAGAGAGAAAGCTGGGCACATTGGCACTTGCCTGTAATCCTAGTGCTTGAGAGGCTGATTATAGGAGGATTATAGGTTTGAGGCCACACTCAGCAACTTAGCAAGAGCCTGTTTCAAAATAAAAAAATAAAATAAGGCTGGGGGTGTACTCAGAGGTTGAACACCCCTGGGTTCAATCCTCAGTGCCATAAAAAGAGAGGGAGAGAGATACTGGGCCTAAAATGTTCCCTTTTTGTTAGTTCATTACAACCCATAGGGAGAGAGAGCCCAAGTTTATCTATAAACAATGCTAGTAGCCAGGTATGGGGGCACACCTGTAATCCCAGGACTTGGGAGGCTGAGACAGGAGGATCACAGGTTCGAGGACAGTCTCGGCAATGTAGTGAGACTCCCAAGCAACCTAGAAAGATTCCGTTTAAAAAACAAAAAATAAAAAGGGCTAGGAGTATAGCTCAGAGGTAGAATGCCCTTGGGTTCAATCCCCAGTACCACACACAAAAAAAAAACATTAGAATACAAAGTAATATTGACTAACACTTTGCAATTTTATATACAGCTTTCACATATGTGGTATTCTCATTTGACAAAGATGAGAAGATGAGTAATGGGAATGATAAGAGAAAAGGGGGCAAGGTTTAACATTAGCATTGCTTTATTTATTTTCAGAAGTTGTTAGGTTAACAAATGTCCATCTCAAAGTGCTGTTTTCCAAACAATTTTGTTTTATCACCTCAAGCATCCCACCTTTGGGCCGCTCTATTTTCAGCATATTAATTGGGAAGATGGCAGGTTACTTTGTCTGAAGTTACTGCCTGCAGTTCTGTAGTTTGCTTGGTGATCTCTCTATATGAACATAGTGATGACTTATTACAAATAAGATGGAACTTGTCTTATTGGAAGTGTTCCTGGCCCTTCCTTAAAAGCACCTCTATTTAGGCCTGCAACTTTTGAGGCCAGGGCTGCCCTTTGGAAATAAATGCTGCTTATTGTGCATACAAATCCACCTTTGCTCTAGTTTTCTCTAGCTTTCCTTAATCCCACATGTGGCCGCAGCAAAGGCAAGAGGATCAGATAAGATGATGTATATAAAAGTTCCTAAAGCAATATCTATGGAATAGTAGGGATTATGATAATTATAAAGATGGTTGTGTTCACATAAGTCAAGACTTATCCTTGATGTCCTAATACTATTATCTTAAATTGCATATTTTTCCAGGTGTATTCATTTTTTGAGTCCACTCATCTGCTCTTATGTATTAGAAGTTCTTATAAAATGCTTATTATAATTAAAAGGATGTCAGAATTCACATGTTGGATGAGCTTTGTATTTTTTCATGTCATGATTCCCCATGTACCTAAATATTCAAGATCTCAGACTCAGTGGTCTAGATCTGTACAGAAATGTTCTATCCACTTCTTAGAGTTCAAAAGTTCTATATTAGATAGATGATGTGTGGCTACATTCAACAAAATCCCCAAATAATTGTGGCTTAAAGATTTATTCTTAGATGGAGAAGTCTGGATCTTGGTGATCCAGAGCAAGCATAGCATTACCAGAGAGTCATCCTGCTTTCTGCTCCAGTCCTCAGAACTGATTTACATCTGTAGGTGAACTCATGGCCCACAATAGTGATGAATTTCCAGAAATCACATCTGCATTCTAGGCTTTAGAAAGATGGAAAGCAGGGAGGCAAAAAGCAGGAAGGGAGGTTCCATACCTGTCTTTCCTCTGAAGTCTGTCCCTGAAGTCTAACAAAACATTTGGTTTATATCTCATTAGCCAGAGTTTAGCCACATGCCACACCTACTTCAAAGAAGGCTGGAAATTAGTTTTTCCACTTGACGTGCTCCCCAAAATTCCGTACTGGATGGGGAAAAGGTAAAAACTGAAGAGAACTAATAGTCTCTGCTAAAAGTCCTCTTTAGGCAGCTATAAATAGGGAAAGTTTCAATTTAGACATAAGTCGTGCTGGGTAGTTTGGCATGCGGCAGGAAACTTTATAGTGGAAATTCAAGCAGTGGGCTTTCTCTGAGCACTGGGTTAACAGCAGGGTGGTGTGATTGGAGTCGGGCTGGCTCTGAAGAAGTGAAGTCTACAAGGAAGCCCAGGTCTGAGGCCATAGGGCTTTGTGCCTTGTGATAGGTGTGTACCCTCTCAGTTTGGGGCCTTCCTGCTCTACCCCTTTGGCACACATATAGCAGTCCCCAGTGCCAGGGTGTCAACAGATCCTTGCCTCACCCCAATCATTTCTTCTGTGCTTTATTAATACCAATTTTCCTCAAAATGAATTAAGCATTCATTATTGAATTGTGAACATATTGATTTTGTTAGCAGTTTCATATAACATTGTGGAAATCAATAATCAGAAGTATTACATCTACTTTCAGTAACCATTTTAATGTGTTGCTAAATTATAGTGCTTATATGTATTATTAAAATATTTAATGTATTGAAAAGTAATAAAAATTAGGTATCTCAAGACTATTTTAAGCCATATGTGGTGGTGTTACCTATGGTTCCAGCTACTCAGGAGACTCAGGTGGAAGGATCACTTGAGCCCAGGAGTCCAAGACCAGCCTGGGCAACATAGCAAGACATGGCTCAAAACAAATAAATAAACTTTATTTTAGTCTTTTCAGAATAAGAACTATAAGCAGTGATTCTCTAAAGAAAAGACTAAGTTAAATATTAAAGTGTGTAGAAGTTTCAGAGCTAATGCTGAAAGTTTATTGTTCGGTTGGGGTTACCAAGACCTGAGATTCTAGCTTTCTCTCTCAGAACACCAGATGTAACTAAACATTACATTGCAGTGAAGTTACCCAGTGAAATAGGAATATAATTTGGGAGAAGAATTTTACCGTGCTGTAACATCAGCTCAAATCAAAGCAGACAGAATCTTTAATAGACACTTTTACAGTCCTAGAAATTTTAAAGGACATTAAGTCTATAAAGATGCTCTTAGCTGGACATGGTAGTGCATGCCTGTAATCCCAGTACTTGGGAAGCTGAAACAGTAGGATCACAGGTTCAAGGACAGTCTTAGCAACTTAGCAAAACTCTCAGCAACCTAGTGAGATCCTGTTTCAAAATAAATAATAAAAAAGAGCTGGGGATGTAGCTCAGAGGTACAATGCCACTGGGTTAAATCCCCCATACTACAAAATAAATAAATAAAATTCTCATGCTAAAATAGTAATTGGAAGATGCCAATCAAAACAATAAACTTTTTTTACCATCAGAGTAAGAAAATTTAAGATTGATAATATTCAGTGTTGGCAGGGATATGGAGTGAATAATTTTCCACCACATATGAATAACAGGCACTCTCACTGGTACTTGTATAATATACTGTTCTTGGTAGTATAAAAGGATGCATTTGAGAGGGCACTCTGGCAGGACCTTTTATTTATTGATTGATTTTATGTATACTTTATTGGTGCATTATAATTTCACATCATAATATAAATCATACTGATAGTGACATACATGCACACAGCACTTGGTGGACTTTCCCCCGGCTCCCTCCCCATTCTCCCCCCTTCCCCTTACAGGGTATTGAGATTGACATTGGTATTTGCACATATGTACATAGTGTTGATGGAAATAATTCCTTCATTGATCCTCTCTCCCCCCCATCCCCTTCCCCTAGACCACCTCCCTGGCTCCAGTGAGGTTTCTCGTCCATTATCTGAAGTCCCTCTGGTATCCCAGTTACTCCTTAGCTTCTGCGTATTAAAGAAAACATATGACCCTTCACTTTCTGTGACTGGCTAATCTCATGTTTTTTGTTTTTTGGGTTTTTTTGCGGTACTGGGGATTGAACCCAGGGGCATTCTACCTCCGCGCTACACCCCTGGCTCTAATTTTTTATACTTTATTTTGAAACCGGGTCTCACGAAGTTGCAGAGGGCCTCACTAAGTGGAGAGAGAGAAACAGGGAGAGAGAGAGAGAAAGAGAGAGCTGAGGCTGGCTATGAACCCAGATCCTCGGGTCTCTGCCTCCTAAAGTACTGGGATTACAAGCGTGCTCCACCACACCGGGCGGCTAATCTCATTTAACATAATGTTTCCCAGGTCCATGTATTTTCCTGCAAATGACATGATTTTGTTCTTCTTTATTGCTGAGTAGAATTCCATTGTGTGTATATCCCATAATTTTGTAATCCATTCTTCTGTTGATGGAAACCTACATTGGTTCCATAATTTGGCTATTGTGAATTGTGCTGCTATGAACATGAATATGCACATATTGCTGTAATTCTCTGTTTCAGTCCCTTTGGAAAGATACCCAGGAGTGGTATAGCTGGATGACAGGACATTTTATTTTATTTTATTTATTTATTTTATTATTTTATTTTATTTTATTTTATTATTTATTTTATTTTATTTTATTATTTTATTTTTTATTTTATTTTATTTTATTTTATTTTATTATTTATTTTCTTTTACGGTACCGGGGATTGAACGCGGGGACGTTCTACCTCCGCGCTACGCCCCCGGCCCTATTTTTTATACTTTGAGACCGGGTCTCACAAAGTTGTGGAGGGCCTCACTAAGGAGAGAGAGAGAAAGAGAGAGAGAGAGAGAGAGAGCTGAGGCTGGCCACGAACCGGGATCCTCCGGTCTCTGCCTCCCAAAGTACTGGGATTACAAGTGTGCGCCACCACGCCCGGCAGGACCTTTTAAATTTTAAAACATGTACAAACCCTTCAACCTAGTAATTTTGTTTCTGAATAGCAATCCTATAAAAGTATTTACACATGCCTGAATATTGAAAAATTAAGAATAGATTATCAACTATAAATAAATTATAACAGATGCATTAAGTTTTTCAAATCATAACTAAAGTAGGGGACAGTGTCTTGTGGAGGAAAAGACTAGTGTAAGTGATAGTGATTAAATGATGAAATTAAGCCAAATTTGTTGAAATAAATATAAAGACTTATTTTTGTGGGGGTTTTCTTAAGAGACTATTCCACACCCTCAACTTTTGTAGGATGCCTTGTTTCAGAAAGTATATAAAAAAACAAAGCTATTAATATGGAAATTATTATGTTTACATGTGGCCTATGTATAAAAATGTTAAAATTCTTTATAAGTGACATTTTAAACTCCCATTCAGACTGGCTCAGACCTCCACAAAAGCAATTTTATTGACATGTGTACATGAAAGATCAGGAACAGGTCTTCAGGGTTTATCTGGGATTCCGACAGCATGACTAAGCACCCAGTTTCTCTTCTTTCCATTTCTCAGCTCCATTTCTCCCTTTTGGCTCCATTCCAATAGCCTCTCCTCATCATCCCAGGGCTACATGGTTCCAAGTTCAAGTCTAGAGAAGAAAAATATGTATGAGACTCTTTCCCAAAAGACCCAAAAGAAATCTCATTTCATATCACTTCCCTCTGAATGGATCCTATTCCCATCCCTGAATCAGTACCTTTTCACCACCTGCATGTTATAAGCTTGTGATCCCCGCCTCTCAGGAGGCTGAGGCAGGAGAATTGCAAGTTCAAGGCTAGTGAAACCCTGTCTCAAAAAACAAAAAGGGCTGGGGATGTAGCTCTGTAGCTCAGTGGTAGAGCACCCCTGGGTTCACTCCCCAGTACCACAAAACAAAAACAAATGCCTGCTCACTGCTGAGATCTAAGTAAGTCTGATGGAGAACAACTCCACCAGAAGCACGGGGCCAAGTATGGGGAGGGGTCGGCATACAGAGGCAAATTAGGCAGGTCACCACAGGAAGGACAGATGGGTACAACGGGGCATAAAAAAACACCACTGCCCTGCAGATACTCAATTATGTAGAGCATTTGTATTGCTTAGGGTTATAAACAAAGCTCCTGGACTATATATGGTATGTGACTTCCTGGTGGAGGTCAGTGGAACCTTGACCAGTGCTGTCTGTGGAACAAGGTTCAGTTTGCTGAATGATGAATATAGCCAATCTCAGACTGTCAGTGAGCTTGAAGAAACCAGTTTTATGATCATTGACCCCTTGAACTGGCAGAGCCAAAAGAATCCTCTGAATCATCAACCCTCTCACCTCTCAGAGAAATGAAGTCTAGAAAAGCCATATAACTTGCTTGAAACCACACACCAAGTTTGTGGCAGAGGTAGGACTAGAAAATTGGCCATCCATCTTCCAGCCTAATACTCTTCTCAGTAATGAATAATGAATGGTATTTATAATAATAGCTGCTAATATTTATTGAGCATTTGTTTGCCATATGCTAGGTAATATGCTAGGCATTACACATGCAAAATTTCATTTCTTAATCTTCATAGCTATTTTATTCTCAATTGGAAATCGAGGCACAGAGAGACTTGTTCAACTACCTTTAAAAGCTTCCCTTATCTTTTTCCTGCTCTTATTTTAGACTGCAAACAGGCCTCTCTCCCAAGGTCAGCCAGTACTGGTTTATAGCTTTGTCTAAGGTACAAAAAAATAGGATGAATAAAGTTTCTGTCCTGGTCAGAAAACCTGTTATATGTGCTCTCACAGAGATTTCACTAGATTCTAGGATTTGTAATAACTAAATTTAAATCTTACATTGTAGCCACGTGTGGTGGCTCATGCCTGTAATCCCAGTAGTTGGAAGGCTGAGACAGGAGGATCACAGGTTCGAGGACAGCCTCAGCAAGTAGTAAGACTCTCATCAACCTAGTGAGACCCTGTTTCCAAATAAGAAATAAAATCGGGCTGGGGGTGTAGCTCGAAGGTAGAATGCCTCTGGTGGGTTCAATCCCCAGTACCACAAAAAATAAACAAATAAAAATAAATCTTACATTGTAAAAGACAGTTTTTAATTTCTTGATACATTTTTAAACAGGCACTTCCAGAGAGCCAATGCAAAACATCCCACATCATCTGCAAATCAGTGAAATACTTTTAATCAACGATCAAGAATTTCTCCCACCCCATGTAATGGATCAGCATTGGAAGTTCTATGTGGAATGTGAGGAATTAACATTCTAATACCATGTTTTCCTAATAATTTATTAGGGTTTTGTTTATATAATCAACAAACCTTCATTTACTTTGTGTGGACCTACTTCAAAAAACATTTTACAGGTTGCTACTTAAGATGTGTATTTCTTGTTATAAGAAAATATAACTCTACAACTGTTATGGTAAGTTTAATGCTTTTCTTGCCATTGAAATAAAGGCATTTCTGAACTAGATTGTATTGGCTCTCTGATATTCTTTTTACTAACATAAACTTTTTTTCTTTTTTATTTTTTTTTATTTTTTTTTCTAACATAAACTTAAAACTAGTCTTTCAGTCAATACCTCTCCCTTTGTATAAATAATAGTTATTTCCTAAGGAAAGTGAGGATACGCATAAGAGTGATTCATGGATAATTGGCCCTGAAAAGACCTAGGTAAAGTGAATCCACTTAAAACAAGAATGTCAAGTCCCAGTATCTTCCCCCATTTACTTTGAACTTTCTCTCAAAATTAAAATGTAAAATTATAAATGATCCTTAAGTTTCATAAGTGTAGATAAGATGTAATTGTGCTAAGTCTTAGAACAAAGAATGAATCAAGTACTGATTTGGGGTCTGATTTTTTTTTTTATGATTATGAGTCTTGAACCCAGGCTCATTCTACCTCTGAACTATATCCCCAGCCCTATTTTATTTTTTATTTTGAAACAGGTTCTCTCTAAGTTGCTGAGGCTGGCCTTGAACCTCAATCCGCCTGTCTCAACCTTCCAAGTACTGTGTACATGTGTGTGCCACCGTGCCTGACTTAGGGTTTGGTTATTTTAAATAGGATATACTTCACCTACCTTTGACTTCTGCTACATTGTCATGAAGGTTTTTTTTTTTTTTTTTGCGGTACCGGAGATTGAACCCAGGGGCATTCTACCTCCGCGCTACACCCCCGGCCCTATTTTTTTATACTTTATTTTGAAACCGGGTCTCACGAAGTTGTGGAGGGCCTCACTAGGTAGAGAGAGAGAGAGAGAGAGAGCGAGCGAGCACTGAGGCTGGCCGCGAACCCGGATCCTCCGGTCTCCGCCTCCCAAAGTACTGGGATTACAAGCGTGCGCCACCAAGCCCGGCTGTCATGAAGGTTTTTTAAAAAAAAAAACTAATATATTACCAAAAGCTTTATCAGTTTCCTTAAGGCTCTCAATCTTTGATAACTAAATTATTCTTCATTTATCCTTTATTATCTCAGACTTGGTGGCCTTATTCTATCTCTTCTTTCTCATTTGGGTAGAGAAGTCAAAATTACAATAAAAATTGCTAGAATTTATTTTTGGAGGGATATGGTGTTGCTTCTGGATGTTTTCTTCTTTTAAATGTATATAATATAGCCAAGCATGGTGGCACATGCTTATAATCCCAGTACTTGGGAGGATGAGACAGAAGGATTGCAGGTTTGAGGACAGCTTCAGCAAGTAGTGAGACTTCCATCAACCTAGTGAGACCCTGTTTCAAAACAAAAATAAAGTAGGGCTGGGGGTGTAACTTGGAGGTAGAATTCTCCTGGGCTCAATTCCCAGTACTGCAAACAAACAAATGTATATAATATTAGGAAATATCATTAGAATAATATACAACAAACTGGTTAGCTATTGACTCTGGGGAAAGAAATTATAGAGTTGGGGAACTGAGAAGAAAGGAATACTTTTAACTATCTGTACCCTTTGGCAACCTTTGAAATTGGTACTATGTATATATTATTTCTATTCAGGTAAAAAAATTGGATATCTGAAAAGAAGGCATTTAGAGAGATTTTCCTATTAATAAAAGTGTAGCCGGGCGTGGTGGCGCACGCTTGTAATCCCAGTCCTTTGGGAGGCAGAGACTGAAGGATCCGGGTTCGCGGCCAACCTCAGCGCGCATGCGTGTGCGCACGATCTCTCTCTCTGTCTCTCTCTCTCTCTCTCTCTACCTAGCGAGGCCCTCCGCAACTTCGTGAGACCCGGTTTCAAAAATAAAGTGTAAAAAAAATAGGGCTGGGAGTGTAGCGCGGTCAATCCCCGGTACTGCAAAAAAAAAAAAAGTGTAAAGACAATAAATCATTTTTCTTCAAGAGTCTGATGAAAATGTTCAATGTTGAATAACTATATGTAATGAGAATTTATAAGACTTCTATTGTTCTATTAAATTTCCTTAGAATACTATATTTTTCTTGTTTTTAAATAATCCAGATTAGGTGGTATAGTTTGCTTTATTCTTTAAGAAAATACTTAAAATATGAGAAATTTGAGAATATATATACTAACTGTATATGTGTGTGTGTGAAAATGCAAATTGTTGGACAATGTTTAGTGCAAATCCTGTTATTAAAGAAATAAGATTTATATACCTTTGAGTCCATGCATAATATATATAGCCATATACTATAAATATATCCTATATAATATATACTTTTATATGTATGGCTATGAAAATGTATTTGTATTTATGTGTAGGGATGGAGGAAGAGGTGATTACAATTTACAAAAGTCATACATTCAAGTTTATAATATAAGAAGTCTTGCAATCCTAAGTTTTTATTTTAATGTTGAAGTTCTTAATTTTTTGCCCATTTTTATTGGTACATTATAATTATATAAAGTGTGGGACTCATCGTATTATATTCATACATGCATATAACATAATTTGGTCAGTTTCATTCCCCAGTACATCCCCCTTCCTGCCCCAACCCCCATGCACTTCCTCAACTTTGCAGGTCTCCCTTCAATTTTCATGAGGTTCCTTTTTTAAGTTCTTAATTTTCCAAGTCCATATATTATATATTACATACCAACCAGAGACTGACATAATGCCCATTGCTTTTGAGGTATACTGAGTATTACACTGGACAACAGAAGGGTCTACTCCAACCAGAGTTGGAGGAGCTACCTTACCCTAGATCACGTCTGTGAGAACACTGGGCGATTTAGGATGTTTGCTAGATGCTTTGCCTATTCTGGGCTCTAAATTAAAACTTTTTCTGACCCTAAGCCATAGGTGGGACCTTGAAGAATGTCTAATAATCCAATAGTCTATTCACATTCTTTCTATAAAACTGGTTTCATTTTTTCTTTTTTTTTTTTTTGGTACTAGGGGTTAAACCCAGGGGTGTTCTACCTCTGAGGTGAGGTACACACTGCTGCCAAATTATTCTAAAGCTCTGTGTTGCTTCCCTGCTGGTGCAAGAGTAAAACCTAGATCCCACATTCAAGGTTACCTACTGATTGGTACTGATGTAATCTTCCAACTTCACCTCCCAAGGATCTCTAACTCTGAAATTTCTTTCATTCCTGTTATGGGCTAAATTGTTTCCCCAAAATTCGTATGTTGAAGCCCTAACCCTCCCTACCTCAAACTGACTATTTGGAGACAGGACCATTAAACAGGTGATTAAGATAAGTCCATTAAGGTGGCCACTGATCCAATCTGAATGGTGTTCTCATTTATTTATTTTATTTTATTTTATTTATTTGTTTGTGTGTTTATTTATTTATTTATTTATTTATTTATTTATTGCAGTACTGGGGATTGAACCCAGGGGCATTCTACCTCCCAGCTACATCCCGGTCCTATTTTTTATTCTTTATTTTGAAACACGGTCTCACTAAGTTGCAGAGGGCCTTACTAAGTAGCTGAGGCTGGCTGCGAACCTGTGATCCTCCTGTCTCAGCCTCCCAAGTACTGGGATTACAAGCATGCTCCGCCACGCCCGGCACTGTTTTATTTTTTAAACAGCAGAAAAGACCAGCAGATGTGGCATATTCCTGTAATCCCAGTACTTGGGGAGCTGAGACAGGAGGATTGCAGGTTCAAGGCCAACCTCAGCAACTTAGTAAGGCTCTCTGCAACTTAGCAAGACCCTGTTTCAAAGTAAAAAATAAAATAGGGCTGTGGGTCTAGCTCAGAGATAGAATGCCCCTGGTTTCAATCCCCAGAACCAAAAAAGAAAAAAAAAAGCAGGACAGGAACTTTAATCAACATGGTCATATTGGGAAGGCAAAGTGGGATCCAACGTCTCAGCCCTGTCTTCAGGTACTAACAGGAGCTTTAGGTTGAAATAGAGGGAGAGTTGGCACAGGGTGCACAGTTGGCCTCTTGGTCAAACTGTGGTCTGTTGCTCGTTTTCTCAGTGCTGGTTCTGCAAGGAGCTGGTTCTGGAGACGTCCTTATCATTGAGGGGTCGATTTCCACTTGCTGCCCAGGACGTTTGTCTTTCAGACTTGTGATCCTGGAAGGGAGTGATGGCTGGAGACTTGTAGGCACTACTCCAGGGCTCTGAAGCAGCATGCTGCAAATCTTGCCTCAGTCTACAAGGAGAATGAGGTAGGTTAGGTAAATTGAGGGCTAATAAGCCCTTTTGTCCATTCCTTAATCTTGAGGGAATTAAGATATGAACCAATCTGGCTCTACAGGTGTCCTGGCAGGGTGGTACACTAGAACATGAGAAAGGGGACAAGCAGGATGTCTGAACAATAGCTTAAGTATAAGTGAAAACAGCCAGATGCTTAAGTCTGAAAGCAAATTACAAAGCAAAAGAGGAGCCAAAGTCAGAAGATGTCTAATTAAACAAATTAAATGGGGAAGGGTCTTTTTTCTAAAAGGCTCCATGAGTATGGCCTTTCTTTTACCCCTGTAATAAATAGCACATTTGCCTCTGGTTATACTTTGCTACTGGGTGTTCAAGACCAAGTAGGTAGTCTTATGTAGGCCAAAAGTTAACATTTTTCTTTTTTACTCTTAAGATCCATCAAAGCTCCTCAGGGGTTATTTTTGGGGTCTTGTGAGTAGCTTCTTGGCTCCTTTAGTCTTCCCTCTACCAGTTGTGCTATCTGCCAGGACAGATCAGAATCTCACTGACCATATGGTTTCCCTTGGAAGCCCTGGGGACATTCTCCTCCTTCAGTGACTCCTTTTTGTGGAATATGTACTGGTTGGTTCCTACTCTCTGGGGTCTTTGTAATCCCCCTGATTGAAAGGTCAGGTGACTCCTGCATCCTGGGACCTTGAATTGGATGGCAAAGGCCAAAATAATGGCTGTTCTGTTTCCATTAGCCCTTTTATTTTCCTTGATTTTGGCCTCTGAGTAGTTTTTTAATCACCCAGAAGGCCAGTTCCACCAGTCTCTGCCAATGAATAGTAGTCAGTATTGGTATAAGGAATCAGTGCCTATCTGTCCTGTAGATGGTGTATATTATCTCAAAATACTGCTTAAATTGTCCTATTAGAAGTTGTACTTCTGAAAAAATGTTAACGGGTAACAGTTACAAAGGAAAATATAAAACATCATTAAGAAATCCAGTTTATTTTAAAAATGAATGCAGTGCCTTAAAAATAAAGTAGATTTGGTTTTCCAAGTAGAATGAACTCGTTTACAGATGTACTCCTTGGGTGACTGATGCCCACTCGTTTTAATTATCAGAGCGGCACTGCCTGGAGTGCAATATTTAGGCATGTCTAATTCCCTTGGCTCAAGAACGGCCATCACAATTCAGTTAGGAACACCCAACCAAATATCAGCCTGGGAAAAAAGGTTATCATTACAACTCTTGTCTGGAAGACACCAGCTTATTAAGTGTTTTCTTAAGCTTTGAATTTTAGAAAGTTTATACACATGAGCAACATAGGTGCATTTAACATACAAAGAAGTTAGTAATAACTCACATCACAGTTACATAGAAGTCCTATTTATGTTAATTTAGCTTTTACTTTTCAAGCAGCATTAAATCCATGCCTTGGTAGGGCAAATATAATTATGTGGTTTTTGTCTTTAACAGGTCTACATAGATAAACAGCACTGACAAAAACTAAAGAATAGTTTTTGGCATCTTGTAAGTTTAAGAAACAGTGCTAGTGACCTGATATTCAGGTGTGTCTCGTATACACAATAAGAGACACTTATTCAGTCAAAGCAAACAAATTTTTCTTTTTTTTTTTTTGCGGTACGGGGGATTGAACGCAGGGGCGTTCTACCTCTGCGCTACACCCCCGGCCCTATTTTTTTATACTTTATTTTGAAACCAGGTCTCACGAAGTTGCGGAGGGCCTCACTAAGGAGAGAGAGAGAGAGAGAGAGAGAGAGAGAGAGAGAGAGAGAGCTGAGGCTGGCCGCGAACCCGGATCCTCCGGTCTCCGCCTCCCAAAGTACTGGGATTACAAACGTGCGCCACCACGCCCAGCCAAATTTTTCTTTTATTGGTGCATTGTAATCATATATCCTGATGGGTTTCAGGGTGGTAGAAGTATACATGCACACAGCGATCAATTAGCCCTCTCCCAATTCCCACCCCCATTCCATCCCCCTTCCCTCTTTCTCGTGCTCAGCATACTAGTTGACTTTGATAAGTTTGTGTATGTACACCTGTGTATTAGGGTGTTTCCTTCTTCCCCCTCCCATCTCCCTCAGTTAGGTTGCCGCCTTTACTCATCTAAGGTTTTCTCCGTCTTTGTCTGGAGTCCCTCCTATGCCCTATTCTCCCTAGCTTCCGCATATTAGGGAGAACATTCAACTTTTCACTTTTTGTGACTGACTAATCTCACTAAGCATAATGTTCTCTAATTCCATCCATTTCCCTGCAAATGACATATTTTTGTTGTTCTTTATGGCTGCGTAAAATTCCATTGTATACATATCCCATAGTTTTGTAATCCATTTATCTGTTGATGGACATCTTGGCTGGTCTCATAGTTGGGCAATTGTGAATTGTGCAGCTATAAACATAGATGTGCATGCATTCGTCTCGTAATTTGGTTTCCATTCTTTTGGGTAGATGCCTAGAAATGGTATTGCTGGTAGGTTCATTCCCATTCTTCTGAGGATCCTCCATACTGTTTTCCAAAGTGGTTGCACTAATTTGCAATCCCACCAACAGTGTATTAGAGTTCCTACTTCTCCACATCCTCGCCAGCATTTGTTATTGTTTGTGTTTTTAATGATTGCCATTCTAATTGGGGTTAGGTGAAATCTCAGGGTAATTTTGATTTGCATCTCTGATTGCTAATTATGTTGAACATATTTTATACATTTATTATTAGACATTTGCATTTCTTTTTTTGTGAAGTGCCTATTTAGTTCACTTGCCCATTTTTTGATTGAGTTGTTTTTTTAGCAGTGAGTTTCTTGAGTTCTCTGTATATTCTAGACATTAGTCCTCTATCAGAGGAGTAGCTGGGAAAAATCTTCTCCCATTCTGTCAGCTTTCTGTTGAGGTTCTTGATAGTTTCCTTTGCTATGCAGAAGCTCTTCAGTTTAATGCAATCCCACATATTGATCCTCTTTTTAATGTATTGTGCCTTTGGGGTCTTATTGAGGAAGTTTTTGCCTGTGCCTGTGTGTTGAAGAGTTGGACCTATGCCCTCTTCAAGTAGCTGCAAGGTCTCTGGTCTAACTTCCAGGTCTTTGATCCATCTTGAATTGACTTTTGTGCAGGGTGAGAAGATGGGGTTTATTTCCATTTTTCTGCATGTGGTTAACCAGTTTTGCCAGCACCATTTGTTGAAAAGGCTTTTTTTCCAGTGTATGTTTTTTACCCCTTTGTCAAAAATCAATTGGCTATAAGTGTGTGGATTTGTTTCTGAATCTTCTATTCAGCTCCATTGGTCTATGTGCTTGCGTTTGTGCCAGTACCATGCTGTTTTTATTACTATGGCTCTGTAGTGTAGTTTGAAGTCAGATATTGTGATGCTTCCTGCATGGTTCTTGTTGCTGAGAACTACTTTGGCTATTCTGGTTTTTTTTGTTGTTCCAAATGAATTTAAGGACTGAATTTTCTATGTCTGTGAAGAATGACCTTGGTAATTTAATGGGTATTGCATTGAATCTCTAGATCACTTTTGGAAAAATGGCCATTTTGATGATATTTATTCTGCCTATCCAAGAGCATGGGAGGTCTTTCTATCCTCTAAAGTTTTCTTCATTTTCTTTTTTCAATGTTTTATAGTTTTCCTTGTAGAGGTCTTTTACCTCCTTGGTTAGGTTTATTCCTAAGTATTTTATTGTTTTGGGGAATATCGTGAGTGGAAATGTTTTCTGGATTTCTTTCTCAGTGGATTTATGATTGGCATATAGAAAAGCTTCTGATTTTTTTAAGATTGATTTTGTATCCAGACACTTTGCTGAATTTGTTGATCAGTTCTATAAGCCTTTTTGTTGAGCTTATTGGGTCTTCTAAGTATAATATCATGTCATCTGCAAATGGAGATAATTTCTTTTCTTCTTTTCCTATTTACACTCCTTTGATTTCCTTCTCTTGCCTTATTGCTCTGCCTAGAGTCTCTAGTACTATATTGAAAAGGAGTGGTGACAGTGGACATCCTTGTCTTATTCCTGTTTTTTTTTGTGTGTGTGGGATTGAACCCAGGGGCATTCTACCTTCGGGCTACACCCCAGCCCTATTTTTTTATTCTTTAATTTGAAACTGGGTCTCACTAAGTTGTGGAGGGCCTCACTAAGTAGCTGAGGCTGGCAGTAAACCTGGATCCTCCAGTCTCAGCCTCCCAAGTACTGGGATTACAAGCATGTGCCACCACACCCGGCTTGTTCCTGTTTTTAAGGAGAACTCTTGTAGATTTTCCCCATGCAACATGATGTCAGCTGTGGGCCTATTATATATTGCCTTTATGATACTGAGGTATGTTCCTTCTACCTGCAGTGTTTTTATTATGAACATGTGTTGGATTTTGTCAAATGCTTTTTCAGCGTCTGTTGAAATGATCATGTGATTTTTGTGTTTAGTTCTGTTTATGTGGTGGATTACATGGGTTGTTTTTCGTATGTTGAACCAGCCTTGCATCCCTGGGATGAACCCAACTTGGTCATGGTATATCATTTTTGTAAAACAGATTTTAAATTACAGGGATATTTAAAATGTGAATGGTACTGAATATATATAGCAGAAATTCCAAAAGTTTCACTGACCATTTTATAGGTTTAAGGTTTAGATAAAACATATATTGTATAAAAGAGGTCACTTATGGGTTACCTTGCATGTATTAAACCTATATATGTTTAATACTACAAACTTGCATAATATTTAGACGAAACTCAGACACAGACTATCCCTCAGAAGTATACATATCTCTAGTTACAGACATATAGGATATATATGATATATAAATATATATATATATATAAATATATATATATATATATATATATATCATATATAACTATATGATAGTAACCCCAAATAATAGTTTAATAGTAGTCATTTAAAAAATAGAAACCTAGCCAGGCATGGTGGCTTACACCTATAATCCTAGTACTAGAGAGGCTGAAACAGGAGGATCACAGGTTCACGGCCAGCCTCAGCAACTTAGCAAGACCCTTTGCAACTTGGTAAGACCCTATTTCAAAATAAAAAACAGGGCCGGGGGTGTAGCTCAGAGGCAGAATGCCCCTGGGTTCAATTTCCAGTACCACACACACACACACACAAAAATAGACAAATAAACCCTGACTCTACTATGACTCAGTTTCCTAAGTAATAAAAGGCCTAACAAAGACAGCAAACACAAGAGATTTTCTTGATAAGACACAAAATCTTTTGTTTTTTTAAGCCAGTTCTTTGTAAATGTTATCAAGAGCAGAAAACCTTATTGCTTTAAATGTAGAGAATTAGATTCTGATTTTATATAAGTGTATTAAAATGTGACCTTAGAAAAAAATTCATCAAATAACTTTCTTAACTATACCCAACTTAATGACACATACATTCCCCAATATTTGTCCTTCACAAATCTTCTGCAACTTGCATATATCCTGAGATTTGTCCTATCTTTTCTTTTCCTGTCTTGGACTTTAGGAAAAATTTTTACTTCACCATACAGAATTCTTTTCTCATCCCAGAAACATTCTCCAAATTATGTCCTCATACTCATACCCTTCTTGTATGTCTTTCCCTTGCTGATTCTTTTCTGCCCTTTTTTCTTAAGTTTATAGCTTGAAACAATCCTTTCAAAATTTCTGAATTTGGACAGATTACTCCTTTTTTCTCAATAAGATAAAATACTTTATGCTTTTTATAATTTTTATCAAAACACATCTTAAATTCGTAGTGTTCTTTGCATACAGAATAGATGTTAATGGTGGCACACACTTGTAATCCCAGTACCTGGGAGGCTGAGACAGGAGGATCCGAGTTCACAGCCAGCCTCAGCTACTTAGTGAGGCCCTCCACAACTTAGTGAGACCCTGTCTTAAAATAAAGAATACAAAATAGGGCTAGGGGTAGAGCTTGGAGGTAGAATGCCCCTGGGTTCAATCCCCAGTACCGCAAAAAAAAAAAAAGATTTAATATAAGACCCAGGAAGACAACAATCTTGAACTGTTTTCTACACATCAACAACTTATGAAAGCACATTTAATAGACCCAAATAGATCTGTATTTTTATAGACTTTAAGATTCTTATTTACAAGCTTTATGTAAACCTTGAATTAGGCAGCATACCAATGGCTCAGTTTATTTTTTATTTTTTATACTTTTTTGGTGCATTATAGTCTTACAGTCTCACATCGTAATATAGTTCATAGTGATAGTGACATACATGCACAGTAGCTTGGTTTTAAAAGGTCTTTTTCATTCCCTTTTTTTTTCTTCAGTCCCAAATGAGTCTGAGAGTTAACTCTTGAATAAACAGTTTTTGAGAAGACAGTGGAACAGATAGAGGGGCAAAAGCTTCCATTTAAAACAGAATAAAAATACGTTAATTTAAGCACTAAAAAGGGTAAAGGTTGCAAGGAGGAAGAGGAGACAAAGGCAAAAATACAAATTCAGGGAGTGAGGAGTGTCAGGAGAAGACTAACTGCCAGTGAGCAAGTGTTCTGAGTGTTCTGAAACACAGGATGTCCAAATTAACCGGGGTTTTAGCCTTTAACAAGTCAATCCTCATAACAGACTAACAGACAAGAGAACACAAACCAGTTACATTAAGTCATAGTGCACTTTCAGATACATAGGCCATGCTGTACTCTAATAATAAATCATCTGTTTCTTAGTCATAGGTTTATAGCTATAAATAGACCAGATAGCCAAATTTCTCCCTGGGGGCACTGAGACAGAATTAGTGCTTTCCATTCCTACTCAAACCACAACAGAGATCACCCAAAGCAACCTGGTTTCTCTCTCTACCTTACCTCCCTTCCTTGCTAATTGGCACCACAAAGTTGCAGAATCTACACTCCCCTGTCAGCCAAATGGCAGAAGCCCAGATTGGTTCCAAAGAACCAGAGTGAGCTCAGAGGAGGCCCAAACAAGAAGGCAAGGCCCATGCACTGCCAGGGAGCGCTCACTAGGGGTCAGACTTCAGGGCTACAAGTCCAAAAGTTCATTTCTGTGTTTCACCAAAAGATGGTAAAAGCCGGACTTGGTGGCGCACGCTTGTAATCCCAGTACTTGGGAGGCGGAGACGGGAGGATCCGGGTTCGCGGCCAGCCTCAGCTACTTAGTGAGGCCCTCTACAACTTCGTGAGGCCCAGTTTCAAAATAAAGGATAAAAAATAGGGCCGGGGGTGTAGCTCAGAGGTAAAACGCCCCTGGGTTCAATCCCCAGTACCGCAAAAACAAAACAAAAAAACAAATGATGGTAAAAAGCAGCCAATGCAGGTCCAAAGTGGAAGGTAAAAAAGAAATCCCTGAAACCAAGGTAGTTTCGGCAGCTGCATAGGATTGCCCTTTCCTTCCCCCTGGCTGGGGTCAGCTGGCTGTGAGTGGATGATGCCTGAAGGCCTGCTTTTTCCTGGCCTGGCTTGCCAAAGCTGTTACCTATGCCCTGGACCAGAGGCTTCACACCAGGGTCCCAGTGAACCAGGTCTGGCCACTTGCCCCAAAAGCCAAGCAGAAAGCAGAAAAAGAATTCTAATCAATATGACCATCTTGGGAAGGCAAAGCAAGATCCAGCATCTCAGCCCTCTCTTCCCCTGGTGTCCTTAGAAGAAGAAGAAACCTGGGCACACAGGGGCATGTGTATGTGTGTGCGCACGCGCACCTTACTGGGGATTGAACTCAGGGTTGACAGGCTATATCCCCTAGCCCCTAATTTTTTATTTTTATTTTGAAATAGGGTCTCGCTAGGTTGATGAGAGTCTTACTACTTGCTGAGGCCGTCCTGGAACCTGCCATCCTCCTGTCTCAGCCTCCCAGTTACTGGGATTATAGTCATGTGCCACCACACTTGGCTTACTCCTCATGTATGACCTCCTGTATTGCTTTGTCAAACCGCCCCAATCCAAACATTTAACATTTACTGCCTGCTATTACTAGGGTATTTTTTCATGGTTTACCTCCCTGGTTAAGATCAGGTTCAGAGTTTTACACCTGTATTTCCTATAAAATATTCTGAACATAGTAGATGCTCAAGAAATACCAATCAGTTAGTGTGCTTTCAGGTATAATAACTGAAAATGGCTTAAGCAATAAGGAAAATTTACTTCACTTAACAAGTCCAGAGACAGGAACTACAGGGTTGGTTAATTCTTCAACTGAACAATATCATCATTTATTCAATTTTTCTTCCCACTCCCTTCACAGTGCCAAGATGACTCTGCCATTACAAGTAGCTGTACATGGAGATGCAGTATCATTCAAAGAAAAAAAGAGACATCTAATGCACTTCTTTTGGGAAGAAACCTTCCTTCGAACACCACTATCTTGCTAGAAACTTATGTCTCACTGACCAAAATTGAATCACCTGCCATTCCTCAATCCGTCACTAGCCAGAGAAATGCTGTTACCTTGATTGTCTGAGAGAAGCACATGCCCACGTACAGGGAAGTAGTCAGCTGTACAAATTCCCAACTCTGCCAGTTAGAAAACAAGCAAGGAAAAGGCCGGGCAAGTGGCTCAGTAGTAGAGCACTTGCTTAGCATGTGTGAGGCCCTGGGTTCAATCCCCAATACTACATTTAAAAAAAAGAAACAGAAAATGTGTAAGGGGAGGAGGGGAATTAGGATAAGAACTAATAGTTTTAAGCACATATTCTAGTCATTGTCATAAGCACTTTTGATGTATTAACTCATTTAATCCTTACTATCCCCTACAAGGTAGGAAATACTATTATCCTCATTTTACAGATAAGGAAACTGAGGCATGGGATGAAGTAACTTGGCCCAAAGTCACACAGCTATCAAGTGGTCCAGCTGGGAATCAAACCTGGTAATCTGGATTCAGAGCTCAGTTGTTAGGGGCCGTGTATTTTTTCTCACTCACCCGAAAGTTATCTGCTTCAAAATCAGTGACTAGAACACGCCAGCATCATTCTGAGTGACAGTGGCCCTATTGGTCACATTCTAATGGAGTCGGTTTGCGCACTGTGAGGGGTGACAAGCAATCAGGGCAGACAGATACTCACTGGTAGAAAATGGAATGGGGCAGTCCAGCTGACAGGTTCTAGTACCAACACATTGTATCTCCTCCTGAGGCCCTCTCTTTTTCAGCCTAGAGGGTTCCGGGTATCACCCAAACTTAATTTTTCGGGGCAACTATCCTGTTGCTTTAAATGAATACATGGTCCAACAGTGCCTGGGTTTTTAACCCAGTAAGTCCCAACTTGTCAATTCTGCAAACATAATAAATGTTCAAATATTATTTCAAAGTTGCCATAAGTGGTATATTTGTTGCTCAATTTAAGTTTTTATAGATGTTCCATATCTAGACAAAGGGACAAAGTGGGTTAAGGGACTTTGGGTTTTCTGTACCCTTGAGGGTTAACAGCACATAACCTTTACATGTATTTCTTTGGATTCCCTCTCCTGTTTTTTCTCATTCATGTATGTTGAAGCCTATTTTACAGAAGGAAACATCTTTCTTAAACATGCAAAAGCCCAGAAATGTGATTCAATTCTGCTTAAACTTGAGCGTAATGTTCTTATGTCCCTAATTCTTTTACCCCCTAAAAAAAGAGGAACAGAATTTGAGGCCATGTCACATCAACTCTCCTCAGTCTTAATTTAATCCCTAAGTAAAGGATTCATGTTTGACGTCTGAATTCCTTGGATATGTCTGTAAATTCATATTCTTTTGTGTTACTTTGCCAGGGACTTTAAGGCAGGACCAATACATGCAAACATTTGAAGTTGTAATGTCAATACTGGTACTTCTAGATGCTAAAGGCAGGTAATATTTTTATTGTTAGCTGTTCACAAGACACCTTAAAGTTCCATGACGTGTGACAGTTTGGCTGAGATAGGAAGTTGGCTCCTGCCCTTCAAAGCTGGAGGCAAGGAAGTGGTGAGGCGAGCTGCCTCGCTGGAGGGCAAGCCTCACCAGCCGCCTGACATCATCTCGGCACAGCTCTTTTTGTTCTCTGTTCATTTTTGCCTACACAGTAACTGTCATGAAACGATTCAACCGAACAAACCAAAACTATGTTTTTGTGTAAAATGGCCCCAAAAGAAATGCTCGCGATAGAAAAGAAAAGGTTCAAGAAAATATTGGGTTTAGCTGGGTGTGGTGGTGCACACCTGTAATCTCAGTGTTTGGGAGACTGAGACAGGAGGATCACAGGTTCAGCGAGACCGTTTCAAAATAAAAAAATATGCCGGGCGTGGTGGCACACATTTGTAATCCCAGTACTTGGGAGGCTGAGACAGGAGGATCACAGGTTCGCGTACAGCCTTACAATTTGTGAGGCCCTCCGAAACGTAGTGAGACCCTGTTTCAAAATGAACAAAATAGGGGTGGGGGTATAGCTCGGAGGTAGAATGCCCCTGGGTTCTATCTCCAGTACCACAAAAATAAATAAAATAAAATAGGGCTAGGGGTGTAGTTCAGAGGTAGAATGTCCCTGGGTTCAATCCCTTGTGCCAAAAATAAAAAAGAAAAAAAGGAGGAGGAAAGAGAAGAGAAAAGAAAATGTTGGATTTTAGCCAAAACCAAAATCCAGGATAAATAAAAGAGTAGACATCCACATTTACAAGACCTAGCCCTGTGTGACTCTCTATGTAATAGTGTAAGCCTGAGAACCCCTAGCCTCTAGAATCATGGACCTTCTTTTCCTTTAGAAGCCAAGTGGGATGGCTTGAGCTTCCCACTCACACCCCATGTAAGTACCCTGCCCCTATTTCTTTACCTTTCCCAAGGAGGAACCTACATTTTCCCACTATCTCTGCTTTTCTGTGAAACTTCCCATCATCAGCCCGCTGGGCGTCCTGGTCCCCGAGCACCACTCTGTCCCCAGTGCTGTCACCACCTTCCAGGTGCGCCTCGGCCTCACACTGACCTCACCCCACCTGCTGGTTTTCCCACAGCCTCCCCCCACCCCAGCTGTGTGAGGCAGGCTTTGCTGACAGCTTGCTGGTACAGGGGAAGGAGTCACAGCACAGCATAGCAAACAAAATGACTAGCCGTGACCTCTACCCCAGGGAATTTCTCCTTGACAATCTCTTCCAGACCTGCCCGTGGTTGAGGAAGCAGGACAGGACAGAGGCATGAGTGCAGGCTCAAGGTGACACCTGGGCTTTACCACTCACCAGCTCTGGAACCTCCTAACACTCCCTAGCATCTCACTCTGTGTCTATGGATGGGGCTCCCAGTGTGCCTCCCTACTGAGATTGTGGGAATTAAACCAGGTAATGTGTATAAAGCAGGAATCCAATCCCAGTGGCTGGCACATAGTGACAGCTGCTGTGACCAGGAGGACTCTGTTGGGTCGGTTTGCCTGGGCTCCCTCTTTCTCTAAATCTCTGATTAAGCCGGGCGTGGTGGCGCACACTTGTAATCCCAGTACTTGGAAGGCTGAGACCAGAGGATCCGGGTTCACGGCCAGCCTCAGCTACTTAGTGAGGCCCTCTGCAACTTCGTGAGACCCGGTTTCAAAATAAAGTATAAAAAATAGGGCTGGGGGTGTAGCTCGGAGGTAGAACACCCCTGGGTTCAATCCCCGGTACTGCAAAATAAATAAATAAATAAATAAATAAATAAATAAATAAATAATAAATCTGATTAACACCGTGGGGCGTTGCACTTGCACGTGTGCACATGCATGCACATAACTCTACACCTGTACAGCAGAATCTTTGAGAATGGACATCACTAGTTTCTTAAGCTCCCCAGGTGATTATAGTATGTGGCCAGGTTGAAAATCACTCTGTAGACTCCAGATCTTCCACTTCTCTCCTAGGCCATCTGTCACCTTTCTTCAGACCTGGGAGAGAAACTTAGAATTCCCATTTTCCTTTCATTTTATTATAAGCATACTATTTTGACTCTGTCTCTCACCCTTGCCCATCCAGGAAATGCCCCAGGACCATTGGCTTTCTCCCCATCAAAATATTCGCATAGGTGAATATCCTCCACCCATAAAGTACACATTTAGTTATTGCTTTTAAATAACTTTTTTTCCCACAATAAGAAGTACTGCAGTTGTCTTCATATTGGTCTATAGTCGAAGTCCCTGCATGTGACCTTCCAGAATAGGAGATCAAAGGTCCAGCTGTAGGGCACAAAAGCAGAAAGCCACTGGAGCACAGCATAGCAATATGCTCAGAGTTCTTATAAAATATTTCTGCAGATCTTAAGGGGTTTTCAGCCTTGACTGTACAGTGTAATCACCTAAGGAGCTTTAGAACCCTGCCCCAGCCTGGGGCCCACCCCCAGAGATCCCAAGTTCATTGGTCTGGGTGTCAGTAGTTTTTTTCTAATCTCCCCCAGATGATTCCAGTAGGTAGCCACAGACCTCTGCAATCTGCTCTTAACACTTTGCTTTTCTCTCCCATCTGCCCTCAAGTCACTGAGTTAATTTCATGTTTCCTAAACTGGCCCATTAAAAGAATCACTTGCCGGGCAAGGTGGCACATACTTATAATCCCAGTACTTGGGAGGCTGAGACAGGAGGATCACAGGTTTGAGACCAGCCTCAGCAAGTAGTGAGACTCTCATCAACCTAGTAAGACCCTGTTTCCAAATAAAAATAAAAAATAGGGCTGGGGATGTAGCTCAGAGATAGAATGCCCCTGGGTTCAATCTCCAGTACCAAAAAAAAAAATCACTTGATGTTCTTTAAAATATAGATTTCTGAGCCCCACTCCAGGTTTACTGAATCAGATCTTCCAGCAAAATCTTTTGAGAAATTCTTAGGTGAGTCTCATCAGCAAATGTGAGAAACATTAATTCAAGTTATCTTTTTTAAAATTTTTCAATACATATATGTTTAATAATCAAATCAGGGTAATTAGCCTTTCCATCCCAAACATTTATTATGTTGGGAACCTTTGTGCACCTGTCTTCTAGTTCTTTACAAAATGTATAATAAATAATTGCAAACTATAGTCACCCTACTGTGCTGTAGAACACTAGAACTTATTCCTTCTATCTAACTATATTTTGCTGTTTTTCCAATCCCTCTCCCCTTCCTAGCCTCTAGTGAACACTATTCTATTTTCTGCTTCTAGGAAAGCAATAACCCAAGTCTTAGTCCATTTTCAGTTGATTAATATGTACTTTATTCATTTATTTAACAAATATTTAATAAGCAACTATGTGCCCAATATAAATATTATTTTGTATTGGGCATATAATTAGATGCTCATTAAATATTTATTAACTACAGTAGAAAACAAGACAATGCTCGTGTCCTCATGAATATTATGTCCAGGAGCAAATAAGTCAAGAATTTAATTTCAGATTAAATTAAAACAGTCAGATAATTAAAACAGACAGATAGTGATAACTGTCTGTTAAAAAACAAAGTTACAACAAAGCTATTTTTGTACATCTTAATTGGCTTTTATTTGCCATTCTGGAATCAGCAGTCCAGACCAAGTGTGGTCCAGAATATTCCGCTCCACCACATATGCAGGTTATAGTTATAGCCAAAGAAAAGGAAGTGACAAGCCGGGCATGGTGGTGCATGTTTACAATCCCAGTACTTGGGAGACTGAGACAGGAGGATCACAGGTTCAAGGACAGCCTCAACAAGTAGTGAGACTCTTCAACCTAGCAAAATCCTGTTTCAAAATAAAAATTTAAAAAATAGGGCTGGGGGCATAGCTTGGGGGTAGAATGCCCCTAGGTTCAAACCTCAGTCACACACACACACACACACACACACACACACACAGAAAGAGGAAGTGACATGCAGAAAACCGTGGTGAGGGTACAGCTGGGTTGCCCCCAACTTGGCACTAGCCTCATTTGAGCAGGGGTTAAGCAGTTGACTGCCTGTGATTGAGTGGAGCTCAGCTGCTGTGATTGGTTGAGACTCAGCCATTGGTCTGTTAACCTACTTAAGTTGCCGTTCACTACCTACACAAGGACTCAATTCACAGAGACATTCTCAGGCCAAAGTTAGTTTGATCTAATGTGTCATAAGGACCATATAGCACAATAAAGGCCAAAAAGTGATATGGAGGTGTGTGTGCTTGGTAGGGTGAGGATGGGGGGGGTACCATGGTTTTCAAAAGTGTAGCCAAGGAAGTCCTGGGTTTTTGTTTTGTTTTGTTTTTTGTTTTTGTGAAAACGGGGATTGAACCCAGAGGCATTCTACCTCTGAGCTACACCCCTAGTCCTTTTTTATTCTTTGTTTTTGAAACAGGATTTTGCTAGGTTCCTGAGGCTGGCAACTTGTGATCCTCCTGTCTCAGCCTCCCAATTATAGGCATGCGCTACCATGCCTGGCGAGGGCCTGGTTTTGAGAAGTTGCATCTGAACCAAGAACTGAATGATAAAAAGCTGCTTACAAATTCCACTGCAACCATACTTACATAATTTCTATCCTATATGTTTCATGCCTCCTAAATTAGACAGAATTTTCTTAAGGTCAGGGACTGTCTTTTATATTTTTATATTCTCCCATAGCAACCAGTGTAGCACTTTGCACAAGCAGAACTCAGTGACTCACACTCATTGAAAAGCATTTCAACCTTAAATATAAGTATCTCTAAAGACTCAGCCTGCAGAAGATCCGGCAAGTTACCTGCTTGCTGGAAAATCCAGAGAAACACATGAAAGCATTAGATATTCAGCCCAAGGCTAGACTTCCTTCTTGCCTCCAGTTGTAGCAGATTCCTATCAGAAAGTCTTCAAAATATGCCAAGATCTGGTCATCATGGCGTGACTCCACCATTGGTGAGATTTCTGCTGGCTTACCATCCTGGGGTGTAATTTCTTGTCTTTTGCACTCAACTTCTCAGCAATGTCTCACCCCTTTTTCTTTAAGGTAATCCGCTGAGTTCTGCAGAAAGGCATTGGATCCTATTAAGTCTCTGAGGGCCAAAAGAAGATTCTTCAGTACACTGGAAAAGCCCCAGAAGGTTTAGTGAAACCAGTTCAGACATCTGGGGAAGGTTTATCACATTTCCAGCTTGGGACTCACATCACTTTTAGGAGGCTTTGCATTTCTTGCAGGAGTGCCCTTTTCTTCAAATGCCTTTGTCAGATTAAAAACAACACAATCAGTACTGGAAGGCTGACCCAAGAGGCAACATCATTTGGTGGGGAAATTCCTGAACAGGAATATCCAGACCAATGTGTTTCATACCAACTCTATAGCCGATTTGCTCCGACCTGGACAAGTTAGGTGGCCCCAATGAGCTTTAGGATCCTTGGTTATAAAATAAAATACGATGTTCCTTTTTCTGATAATGCTCAGGACTGTTACAAAGATCAAATGAAATTCCTTAAAGGAAACAGTACTCTGTGTGTGTGTGTGTGTGTGTGTGTGTGTGTGTGTGTGTGTATGTGTGTGTGCGTGCATGCGCATGCACACACTTACACACAAACACTGGGAACTGAACCCAAGGCCTCACACATGCTAGGCAAGTGCTCTCCACTGAATTATATCCCCAGCCTTGAGAGTACTTTAAAGCATACTAATTGCTATGGCATTATGACATGCTGTTATCACAGTAAAAGTAATTCATCATGTTCTTATATTTTGTATGGTACATAATTGCTTTCCCTCAGCCTCTCATTTCTTTTCTTTCTTTATATTTTGGGGTACTGGAGATGGAACCCAGGGACATTTTACCTCTGAGGTACACCCTCAGCACTATTTTATTCTTTTATTTTGAAACAGGATCTCACTAAGTTGCAGAGGGCCTCACTAAGTAGCTGAGGCTGGCTGCAAACCTGCGATCCTCTTATCTCAGCCTCCCAAGTACTGGGATTACAAGTGTGTACCACCAATGCCCTGCTTGGCCTCTCATTTCTGCATGAGACTTCAGAAGTAAAACTCTGAGCCGGGCGTGGTGGCACACGCTTGTAATCCCAGTACTTTGGGAGGTGGAGACCGGAGGATCTGGGTTCGCGGCCAGCCTCAGCTTTCTCTCTCTCTCTCTCTCTCTCTCTCTCTCTCTCTCTACTTAGTGAGGCCCTCTGCAACTTCGTGAGACCCAGTTTCAAAATAAAGTATAAAAAATAGGGCCGGGGGTGTAGCGCAGAGGTAGAACGCC
>PVJS01023361.1:0-29677 GCA_004027185.1 Glis glis | reverse complement strand
AAGTTGCGGAGGGCCTCACTAGGTAGAGAGAGAGAGAGAGAGAGAGAGAGAGAGCTGAGGCTGGCCGCGAACCCGGATCCTCCAGTCTCCACCTCCCAAAGTACTGGGAATACAAGTGTGTGCCACCACGCCCAGTTCAGAGTTTCTTTTTGATACCTGTTTAGGGTGTCCGATTCTTTGCTTATCTGCTCCTTCAATTTTTTCAGGCTCTTTCTGAATTCTTTTTGGAAATCCTGTATCACTTCTACTATTAGAGTTCTGAATTGTCCTTCTGGCAATCTTTGCACTTCTGTGTTGGTGGGTTCTGTTGTTGTAGGGTTGTGGGAGCTCGTTGTTTCTTTGCTATTCTTCCTTTTCATGATTTCAGGTTTCTTATGTTTATACCCTTGTTGCTTTTGGTAGATCTCTCTCTGTCACTCTGAAGGTTTCCTATGTCTAATCTCTCTCCCTTTATAGTTTCTTATCCTGGAGTTAGATAGTTGCTACTAGGTGAGCTTTTAAAGGTGAATAGCCTTTAATGAATGGTTATTCTCACTTCCTCGGTATAATGTCCATTTGCAGGCCCAATTCTTCGTGTCCTTCAGTGATTGGGGCCTTTGCCTGGTGTCTCTCACTACCTGTGCAGGTGACCAGTGCCACTATTGCCCCTCTCACTGCAAGTGTGGGTCTCCGTGGTCTCCACTTGGGCTGTCCCTATGTCTCTCTCTATCTACACTTATGGCAGGTGTCACCAGCAGGGGTCCTGGGCTTGTGTCTCTCTTTGCCTATAGAAGCAGTGGATGTCGCCTTGCCCCAATTCTGTGCAAACACGGAACTCCACGTTTTCTACAGAGAGGGCTGGTTTGGTCCAATTTTTCCCCAGGTACCACAGCTGTATGTTCTGTTGCGATCCCCAGGGACTCTATAAGTGTGCTGTGACCCACGGGCTGCAAGTCTGTCCCACCCAAATGTTCCCAAGGACT
The DNA here is from genome assembly GCA_004027185.1 of Glis glis. Classification (NCBI taxonomy): domain Eukaryota; kingdom Metazoa; phylum Chordata; class Mammalia; order Rodentia; family Gliridae; genus Glis; species Glis glis. The sequence goes on along the minus strand of PVJS01023361.1, from coordinate 28,715 downwards.
GTCTGCTTATCTATGCATCTACTGCATCCCACAGCAGACCCCACTCCTGCCTCTGCCAGGGCAATCCGCACAGTTTCAGACCCTGTGAGTCTCTCTGGCCGCACTGGGTGGTTTCCCCCTTGGGCGGCTCGCTGACTTAAGGTCTCATTGAGTGCCGCTCTTAATCTCTGGGGTGGGGGCGATTGGCTCAGTCACTGTTGCAGGTTCTGTTCAGGCCTCCGGGTCCTGGGGACTCTGCTGAGCATGGATGGAACTGCTGCTCTGTAGTTGCTGGTTTTACAACAGGTCCCTGGTTTCTTTGTTGGTGGCCTGCAGAAGCTGCAATGCCAGTAGTTGCCGGCGTGGTCTGACCAAGATGGCACCGCTGCCACTTCTGCTGTCGCGGCAGTTTGGGTCTGTGTCGCACGTGGAGCGAGTCACTGCTTGCCTTCACTGCTGCTATTCTGCAGTTGCTGGATTCACAACAGGTCGCTGGCATCTCCGTTGGTTTTGTTTAGAAGCCACAATGCTGGTAGCCACTGGTTAGGTCCTGCCAAGATGGCACCACTGCAGCCGCTGTCGCCGCCTCCGTTTGGTCTCTTGAGTGTGGAGCGAGCCGTTGCTTGCTTTCATCTCTGCTGACCTGTAGTTGAACTTACAACAGGTCTCTGGCTTCTCTGCCGGTGGTGTGTGGAAGCCTTAATACTGGCAGTGTCCAGCGCGGTCCAGCCAAGATGGCGCTGTGCGCCGTTCCTTAGGTAAGGTGCTTGTAGCTTTTTACTTTCCCCTGTTTTGTCTTTTGGCTTTGATTCCATCGTGTTTCAAATTTTTCGTTGTTTACTTCAAGTTTTTGTTGCTTTTCTTCTCTTGTCAAGAAATTGCTTTCATGGTGATTGAGATCCAAGTCTCAGAGAGATCGTAGTGTGGTATCTCCCTTGGTTGCCATCTTGGATCCAAATTGCATTATTATTTTTGACATATCACTCTTCCTACTTGAACACTATGTTAAACCATTTATATTAATCCATGCAGAAGAAAAGTTGATTCAAATCAAGGGCCCAAGTTGAAATGTACAAGTATTGTTTCAGTCACAGTTCTCCAGAGAAAGAGAACCAATAGGACATATATGCAAATAGTCCACTACTTACTGGTTGAACTGAACATTATTTGACTTTATAATGGTGCAAAAATGATATACATTCAGCAGAAATGACTTCAAATTGAAAGTTTTGATCTTTTCCTGGGCTAATAATTTGCAGTACAACACTTGCTCAGGACGCTGGACAGTGGCATTGCCCAGAGCTCCCAGCCAGCCACACAGTCCTGAGGTAAAACAACAGATACTCTATGGTTTACTGCATTACTAAGCTATAATGCCAGATAAGTTACAAATATTAAATGCATTTTTATAAGTTGAGGAACATTTGTAGATATGGATATATAAGAGGAGATATATTGTGGGAATTAGCGGACATAATTGTTTTTTTTTTTTGAGAAGTCGCACATTAGGCCCTCTGTCAATTGGTGAACCAAGCAATCCAGTGTTGTGATTCACTTTGAATTCAAAGGCTTGAAGCTGATGGCATTCCTCCCTGCCAGAGGCCAAAGGCCCGAGAACCTGGGTGGTGGGAAGAGTGCAGGTCATAGAGTCCAAAGATGGAGAAATGGGGGTTCTGATATCCAAGGGCAAGAGAATATGAATGTCCCAGCAAGATAAGAGGGGAGATTCCAATTTCCTCTGCTTTGTGTTGTATGGTGAAGGGAATATCTTCTTTATTCAATCTCATGATTCAAATACTCATTTTATTTTCATAGACACACCCAGAAATAATTCTTCATTAGCTTATCTGGGTATTACTTAACTGAGTCAAGTGGACTCATAAAAGTAACCACCATAGTAATCAATGTGATGTAGTAGATAGTAGTAGATATGATAGTAATTCATTTATTTAAAAATATGGGTCTTAGTGATTATGGCTACCCTTTGCATACACCCCTGTGTCATAACTTGAGCCAAATTATTTTCATTCACTGTCTCATTGAATACTTGGGGACCTAGAAATTAACTCTTGCATATAGATGAGGTTCAGGGTGATTAAATACCTTGCCCAAGTTCTGAGAGGTAGAGAGTACCAGAAACCAATATTCAACCAAGACTGTTTCTTTTTTTTTTTTTTTTTTTTTTTTGCGGTACCAGGGATTGAACGCAGGGGCGTTCTACCTCCGTGCTACGCCCCCGGCCCTATTTTTTTTATGCTTTATTTTTGAGACCGGGTCTCACGAAGTTGCGGAGGGCCTCGCTAGGTAGAGAGAGAGAGAGACAGAGAGAGAGAGAGAGAGAGAGAGAGATTGATCGATTGATCGCGCGCGCGCATGCGCGCTGAGGTTGGCCGCGAACCCGGATCCTCCGGTCTCCGCCTCCCAAAGTACTGGGATTACAAGCGTGCGCCACCACGCCCGGCTAAGACTGTTTCTTAATTATGACAACACACTGCTTTAATTTCTCCAGATATCTCAAAATAAGTGAGAATCCTTCATTATTTCAAAAGTAAGTAAAAAATGGGAAAATTATTGCCAGGGTTTATAGCACAAACACACCTCCTCTTTTTCTCAAATTGAAAAAAATGGATTTATGTTGTGGGTAAAGTCTGACTCATTGTGGAAATTTTATTTAAATGAGCAGCTGAATTTACAGCTGGTGACATTATTTTTTTGGGCTTCTGCATCATGAAGTTGGGAATTGCTCTGGTTGCTGCTGAAAACCTGTTACTGCTTCCCTCAAACTCAGGAAATCTCATTACTGCTCTCTATGCAAATCTAAGGATTCTACTTTCTTTAAAAGACAAGATGTATAGAAATTGTACATCTTAAAAGAAAATCTTGATATTAGGAGTTTATTTTTCTAGGAAATACCCAACAAAAACCAATAAAACAAAACAAATAAGAAAACAATAACAACAAAAATACTATGAACAGTAAATAATGCTTCTAAAAATTCCCACACAAACTATTACTAATTGCAGAGAGAATGAAAACTTTTCCCATATGATGTGAGCACATGGCCAGAAGCAGCCTGCTAGAAACACAAAGTATTTTAATGTCTTAGCTTTAAATTCAACATGATTTCCCATCCATTCCATTACATATTCCAATAGATTTACATTTTCCATAAAGATTTGCAAGATGACAGAATGGAAGCAGGCTGCGAGTCCCAACCCCATTCACAGCTTGGATCTACAACACCTGGGAACAGCTACGTGGCAAGATGGATGGTGAGTGAGGGAATACGCTGAAATTCAATATTAGACTGACAGCGACATGGAGAGACTCAGAAGTTTTAATCACTGGAACAGAGAGCAAAGGGGAGTTCATTGGTTCCAAACTTGCCCCTGCACCTGTGGCTCAGGACAAGGGGAGGGGTGGGGAAGACAGAGAGAGAGAGAGAGACAGACAGACAGAAAGAGAGAGACAGAGAGAAGAGAGAGAGAGAGAGGCAAAGTTGGAAAAATTGCCTTGGGGGGCAGTGATAGAAGAGAAAACCAGACTGTACTTTTGCTGATACAGAAGCTGTGTTAGTGTGAGTGAGAAGTGTCCCACTTCTTTTAGTCAGTGAGTGGAGAGCTGTGATGGGAAATAGGAACCATTCTGTTAAGGATATGCTTAAACTTACAGCTTTTGGAAAGACAAATTCCTTCATCTCTGAGACAGCAGTGAATATTGTCAAGAGGAAAGGCCCGTGAAGCAGGCCAGCCATTTAATAGCAAATATAATGAGATCACCATGAGCCTAAGGCCACCAAGACCTGCTCCCTACTGGAGGCAGACACAGAGTAGGGTGGGGTATGTTGCAGAGCAAGGGAGCATGGTGCTTTTTTCCCTGCACACTGAGACCACCCCAGGCACATACACACTGGTCACATGCTCTGCAGAGAGTTCTGCCCCCAGGCTAATAACTGGCCAGTACCATCATGTCTGAGCAAGCAGGAAGGACCTGAGTTCAAAGTGGAGCTCGCAATGCCACCTTAATAGTGCCCAGAGAATGGCTGGATGAGGACTCTGGTAATAGCCTCTAGCACAGGCTCAGGAGCACACACAGCAGCCTTCTGTGCCAGAGAAAGGAGGTCCCTTCTGGGCCACCAGAGAATACACTGGTGCCTTAGTTGAAAGGGTGCTAGCACAGCTGCATAAGTTTTCACTGGTTAAAAACTGCAGACAAACCCTGGAGTTCTGCACGGTTTTTTGAAGCAGGATGTTCACATAAATGTGGAGAAAAATAAATATTTTTCCCAGTGCAGAGACTGTTGAGTTGGTCATTGCCTCCATACCCAAAGAAAACAAAACTGCAAATTGTGCTGGCAAGGATGTGGAGAAAAGAGAACTCATATAAACTGTTGGAAATGTAAATTTGTGCAGCTACTCTGGAAATCAGTATGGAGGTTCCTCAAACTGCCCCTCAGTATTTATCCAAAAGAATAAAGTAAGATTACTATAGAGATACGTGCATACACATGTTCATCACAGTACAATTCACAATAGCCATGGAATCAGCATAGGTGTCTGGTAACAGATAAATGGATAAATATAGTTAATATACACAATGGAGTTTTATTCATCCATAAGGAAAAACAAAATTTTTTCATTTTCAGGAGAATGGATGGAACTGGAGACCATCATATTATGTAAAATAAGCCAGACATGGAAAGAAACATATTGTGTTTTCTCTTATATGTGGAAACTAGTAAAGAAAAGAGAAGGATGACATGAAAATAGAATGGAGACCACTGGGGTGGAGGAAAAGAGTTGGAGAAGGGAAGTATTGGGGAGTGAAATCGATCAAAATTTGTTATATGCATATATGAATATCCACAATGAAATATACTATTGTATATAATTAAACTGTACCAATAAAAATGGTTTGCAGCTTTTACATAATAATTGTTAATGTGCTGATGTGTAAAGGGAGAAAATCTTCTTAAATACACATTTTGAACAAAATATGTGTCATAGTTACTCTGTTCTCTGCTACTATATTGTGAGATTGTAGGCCAAAGTCTTGAAACTCCTTGATTTCATTTCATTCTCTGGCTGCCTTTAATTTGACTACATTAACTTCTGAGATTAACTGCACATAGGGCTTAATGAGCATGCTGCAAATTCATTTTGTCATCGTCTGCAATAGTCAGGAACAATCAACAGTAGCTTGCTCCCAAGGGTATGAACCTGGCCTTTCATAGGAATGAATTCACACGGTGCTGTACGGTGCCTGGAGATGAATACCTTTGAGGCTATCCTTTTAGAAATAGTCTGATTTGCTTATTCTCTCACTGCTGAGTTCATTGCATACAATCATGAGATAAAGCAGGGCTATTTTGCTGCTCAGCAGTGTAGCTTTACAAAATCAAGCTGTCTTCTTTCTATATTCTAGAACAAATGGAATGATCATGGCTTGTGACCAGAGATTCAGTAATCCATGTGATGATGACATTTCAAACAAAGGCTCATGATTTTTGAAAGTTAAGTCACATCCTTAAAGGGAAAGCCACAAATAAATTATTTGCAAGGTATATTTAGCACATAGGCATAACAAATGAAAATCCATTAAAAAACTTTCAAATTTCAATTAAATCTTCTATGTTTCAAATTTTAAATTTGTTTTTATTTAAACAGGGGATAGGCAAATCTGTTCCCATATATTTTATGAAATTCATTGTACAATTTATTATTATGAGGAAACCAAAGTTTTAATAAAGTATATACATGGTAATGAATTTTCCATGTTTTTCATGGAAGACTAAACGCCTCAGAAGCTTTTATTTTATTTTATTTATGATACTGGGGATTGAACCTCTGTCCCTTCACATGCCAGGTATAAGCTCTACCACTGAGCTACAACACTAGCCCTTTTGATTTTTATTTTAAGACAGGGTCTCACTGTTACCCAAACTATGCTTACTCTTATTATTTGTTTGTCTCAACCAATTATAGCTTATAGTCTTGTATCAATTGTGGTGTATGCTGCAGGCCCAGGGATGTCATAAAGTTCACAAGTGCTAATGATCAGAAGAGGAAATTTTCAAGACAACCAAGAGCCTGTGTATTGTCTCTCTTTCCAGTTGTAGACAGTATCTACTTTGTCTACTATCTGCTGATCTACTATGATGAAATCTATCATAACTGGTATTTTGCTTTATCATGAAAGGATTTCAGAGATTGGTGCACTCAAAATTTTTCATATGGGAACTGTCAGGTTATTGATGTGATGGGCATATACCTTTACCCCTTTGCTTTGCAATATGTTCATTATAAATATTTTCTAAAATGATCATTATTATTAGATTTTGTTAATGATTAGAGGCTGAGTATTACTGGGTCCGGATTCCAATGAGGTTGCAGAGAATTTTCACCTTTCTTCCTTACTAACCTGATTTTTGTACTATATTGTCATATTTCTTGACTGAAAATTTTATGATTGAATGTAATTCCATGAAACATCAAGCAATATGACCAAAAGTCTTGTGAAGGGGAAAGAAAAAGAAGATTTGGAACCCTAGATTGCCCTAGGCTCTTAGGAAATGATATACAGGAAACTACATGTCAGAGAAAGAAACTTCTGAGAGAAACACATTAAACACTTGGGGTAAGTATGTTTTGGGTTCCCAATGGAAGAGAAGCTCCCAGTCAGATTTCAGTCTCAAGTTACAGCTTTCCAAAGGAAAAAATGAGCTGTTTATTATTCACATCTATTTCTCAATGGAAGAAAAAACACTGTTCTATAAAATTCCCTTTTAAGGCAGAATCTCTTCTTACAAAAAGCTAAAACCAGACTTCAACTTTTCCACAGAGATAATTATAGCTAAACTAGCCCATGATTTACCACAGTATGCTTAATTCTGCTTCCAAAGTTTTATGGCAAAACATTTTTTTTCTAACTCAGCTATTAAACTAACTTCATAAACTCTCAGGATAACTAGAAGTTCAAAACATCATTTTTAGCAAATAATAATGCATGAATGTATGTCTTGTAGAATGTTTTTACTGATACAGCTGAACTCTCTTATGACTATAAATGCCTAAACACAGTCCCCTTTCCTACCCCTCCATGAGGAAGATTCTTTGAATTATGAATTCAAAGCCTCATTTTTATGTTGCTAGTTGTGTATCACAGGTCGAATCTCAGGTTCTCAAGTTTGTGTCTTTAAATTTAAAATGCAGGGTGGACATGCATTTTAGATATAATGTGTGTAATGTGAATGGCATGTACCAGGTACTAAATAAATAACTAGTTGTAATCGTTAAAGAAACCATAAGTGTAAAAGTATTGAAAAGACAGTTATGAAAAACCACAGACTGTGACATGACCTAAAGGCAAAGAAACACGAGCCACTAAGTTGTTTAGATACTCTCAACCAAGAAACTAGACATGAGTTTTGCAGATGTTTTACTTCCAGAATGAATTCTAGAGGAGGCCAATCACATTTCTCCAAGACACAGGAGTGCTTACTCCAACAAAGAATCTCTGGAACAGAAACAGTGTGAACAAGCAAAAATATTTTATGCAAAAAAATTTAAAAGGCACAATATAAACTTACTTCCAGTTTTAAAAATGTAAACTTTGCATTATTAACAAAATAGGACTTCTGGTCTTAATTTACCATGCCAGGAAAAAATATTAATCAAGATTCAAAACTAAATGGATTTGGTAAACTCGAATCAATCCTATATTGACTGTTTCATTTTCAAAATGCTTTTGCTAAGTAAAACTTGATGATAAAATCACATCCCAAATGTTTAAAGAAGGCCACATAAACTTCCTAGAGTGTAAGATGCTAAACGTAGGGCTCAAGTGTCCGAAACCATGACTGCCCTGTGGAACAGCTTTGTGTGATGGTCAATGAGAACAGTCTGAGAGTTAGCATTTCATATAGTACCAAGCGGCTCCTACATTTGGCATATTACAACATGTAACAGTTTAAACCAATTTCTTCATTTTTGAAGTTTGCATGCTTGCAAATTTTAAAAGTATAAGTATTAAAAATGTTAGTATTCTGAGAGAATATATAGTATTCTGAGAGAATATAGTGAGAGAGAAGGAATATTTCAATGTCTATAAAACATCATTGATAGGATAAAAAGAGATTCAGATGTAGATAAGAGTCCCTTGTTGCATTCCAAATGTCAGAGCTTTTAGGAATCCAAATTGAGAAACTAGCAAGGTTTCAATTCCTAAGCTGGGGATAAGTTTAAGACAAATAAATGGTTTAAAGAGAAGAAGGAGCTGAGTATTGGATTAGTAAAATTGGGCTCTGTGAAATGAGGAAATTGGTTAACTTCTAGGAAAACAAACAGAAAATAGAAAGAACCTTGTGGAAAGTAGCTGAAATGAAAAGCAAACATTTGTCATGATTCAGTATTATGCATATTTTTAAATGTACATACTAATTTTAATCCTACAAGTGTAACAATAATTAGAATACATTTTCCTAGTTTTCTGAAAGTATTGTAACTTCAAATGAAGTTTAGAACATATTAAATGAGTGGCAGAATCACTCCTAAAGTGGCTGTTCATATTATTGGGCCTGGGGCTCATTTGTTTATTTCTCCGTATTTCACACATTATCTTAATATAGTGAGCATGAAATGAAATAGAAACAAGAATTTTTTAAAAACCTATCAATTAATTATATCCTGTTTTTTCAGTCAATTTAAGGCTATTTATCATTTGATGTTAGCTATTCTACCAATATCTTATTAGTGATGGCAACAATTCAAATGTAAATTTTAACAAATATTTCAATATGGTGCATGAAATTTTATCCAAATGATTGCAAAACTCATATACTAACACAATAAAGCTTTAAATGCTACTGAGACATTTCACTTAATTTTTTCTTCTTTTACTGACAGGACTGTAGGAGTATGATAAAAATAGGTTTTTTCAATGTTATGCTAATGAATTTATGAATCTATTTTAAATAAAAAGATGAAAAAGTATTAAAATACTTATAAAAAGGGAACCAGGAAGGTTATTAAACATTTAGAAAGTTCTTAATAATAATGGATAAGGATTTTAAAAATTAATTAAACATGATGCCAACCTCTATTTATATCAGTGCTATTTATGTTAAATTAAAAAAAACCTTTATGTTCATAGGCTCCTTTATCTAGGTCTTTCCCACATGCCCCAATTATTTGAAAAAGTTGTTTTCTACCATTGATTGGAAATTAATTATTATATAATAGTGATAGTGTTTTAAAAACTGTTGTATGAACTGAACAGGATTTGGATAGGTGCCCTGTAGCGACTAGTGAGATTCATAGGACACTGACATTTTGCGGGCACTCCTAAAGCTACATACTGAAATCTCTCCAAACCCTCAAACACATCATCAAGGCCATGAGTAGAGGGTGATGTCTTTCTTTTCAGTTTTGTTTTTTTTCAGGAAGTATTAGGAGAAGCAGAATGTTTTTGGTAAAATGTGAACCAGTGTATTGATGTGCTAGTTGGAAGTGCTAATAGACACTTTTTTGTGTTGGCTATCCCCCTCTCAGTTTAGGTTTCATTTCCTGTCATTGTTATTTATATCTTATGTATTTATTTTAGGGGAGAAAGCAATTCTGTGCACTGCCTTGGTGGCCAGAAGGAACAGCTGGCATCTTCTATTCTTGAAAAGGGTGCCAAGGATAGAAATACGTGGGTAACTGATGGTGTAAAAGACTTTGAAATCTTTCTGCAGCTGTCACTGCAATGGGTGCGGTACGATGTGGAGAGTGCTGCCTTTCGCTGCCAAGCCCTTCTGCAGGGCTGGCGCATCTCCCCACGGTTCTGAGTGCTGCAGGGCTGCCTTCAAGGGTTAATGTGCAGAAGGAACCGGAACTTCTCTTTCATGGTGTATTCGCCAAAGGAAAATGCAGAGAAGGAGTTGCTGTCTTGGTTTCATTGATTTCATGTAATCCAATAATTCGATTTTGTGTTATGGTCAACTACATTTTAAGAAGTCTATAGGTGATTTTGAAAGTTCTGTGGTCCTTAACACTACATGATTCAAAAGCAGAAAGTTAAATTCATAGGCATATGATTTGCCAAATGGCTCAGCCTTTGAATGACACTTTTACATGGACAGTTACTGTTTCTTCTTTATCTGAAAGAAAAATTTTAAAATATATTGTGAGTTTCTACAGACCATCAAATAATAAAATATGAATGACAGTGGATCCCCTTGCATAGAATCTTACATCTCTAAAGTCTCACATGCTATTTTATTTTTTTCTCTTTAAAGTACACTGGCAATCTTTGCACTATATTACTATAGATAACTAGCATATAACTTGACAAGTATTATAAGGAAAAAGCAGATAATATTGATCCTATTTTATAAACAAAAGATTAAATTTAAATAGATTGGGGGTAGTCTGTCAGTGTGATAACTGATTTAGACAATTTCTTTATTCTTCCTGACACTTTAAGTGGAAGATCACATTGATTGGTCAAGTGCCGCAGAAAACTTTGTTAACAAGTACCTGGGCTTTAAGCTAAAAACCTAGCAAAAGCCTTGTAGAAGTACTGATCCCCTAGTGGGCTTTCCAACACCTCTCTGGATCTATTTTGACAGTAGCTGGTGTATGTAAGATGTATGTAAGATGGTGTATGTAAGATGCTATAATATACATTTATTATGCCTTGAATAGGCTGTATTTATAACTACATTATATAAGAAGCTGAGTCACTTAGATTAAATTAAAATGATACTGCCTTGACTTGAAGTAGCACAAAGTTTAAAGAAATATCAATAATGGAATTACTGTTTTTTCCATGTTTGGGTTAAATTTTATAAAGAGAGGAAATGTGGTCATTAATTTGCTGATTACTGTTGTTTCCTTTATATTATTGTTTATACTGACATACTACTGCTTACTTTAGAAAACTGTAAATAACAATTTGTGTTTATTTTACTATATTTTAGTCAATTTATGTTAACATATTAAATTAATTTCTCTGGGTTAACTGGACTGGTACTTGGTGAGAATACTTTCAAGAAAGGTTGACAATCACGATAGAACCAAGTATGGCAAGCGTGTGGCCAAACAAATTTCAGTCTTACAAAACTCATGGCAACTTTTCTTAAAAATAAATAATTTATTAAATATTGTTAGATATGTACATTAAATATGTTATTTCTAAGTCCCTAAAGAATTCCTTCTCAAATCAATTTAAATTTATTTTAGTAGCTTCTATACATTTCTACCCTTGTAGAATTTGAAACCCTTGGAAATAGTATATCTACACTAACCTTGCAAGGATAGTATGCTGTTGATGAGAACTACCCACAAATTTTACTGGTATTTATAATGTGTAATAGACTCAAAATATTATTCTTTGTGTCTTTGATATGCCAGAAATAATGTTATATCATCATTTATGTTTGTCATTTTATTTGTTGAAAATTACCTTTAGCTGAAAATGAAAGCCAGAAAAATAATTTAATGCAAAGTACATACAAATATTTTAAAGAGTCTTTATTTCACTAATATTTGATTTTTACCTTATACTGTACAATGATAGATAAGTCAAGGGCAGGAACTTTCCACTTAAAGGCAACACTTTAAAACTTTTTCTCCCCTCTGGGATGTGCTAGATAAAATCTGGTTGAATTAATAAACCATGCTATTAGGAAAAACATAAAAACAATAGACATTGGTATTTAATCTTTGTCACCAATCAGAAATACTTCAAACAACTTAAAAATTGTAAAAAGATATACATAAAAAGGTGTGTTTTACAGAGTTACTGTGTCACAGGATGAATCAATGTTTAGACAATTATTTCAGTATCAGTCCTGACTGGATATGTGCCTTCACTAACCCAGGCAGCTCTGCATTATAAAGGGGAGGACTTTAGCACAGGGAAGAAGCAGACAATGAGGAAGTTTGGGGGCAAGAGGCTTAATAATCTACAATTGTGAACAGAACAAGGAAGCAGGATTGAAGAGGCTTGCAGGCTGACATTGAACTTCCATGCTGGCCCTCAAGATCTTGGCCACCTCAGTGCAGGCTCTGGCGTGGATGTGGCATCTCAGTCCCAGATCAGCCATTCCTGCATCCCACTGTCTTACCCTGGTACCTGGAGAAAAGCTGCCCTCCAGCAAACTGAATCTCTGTAGTCAGTACAGGAAGGTCTCCGGGAGCTCAGAGGAGGTCCTTTCAATCAATTTTTATTATATATCTCTGATATATAATAGTAGCAATGTACCAGAGTGAGATATGACAAGGTCCTTTGATTGAAAATTATTTAAATAAGTAATAAAAATATCTTAGTGTGATTAATGTATTATGTCATAGTTAATTACCAACATTGTTCCTTTTCCTTCTAATTGCTACACAAATTGTCATACCTTAAAATATTCCTTTTTTAAAAAAATTGGAATTTATTTTTAGAGCAGTTGTAGGTTCACAGCAAAATTAAACAGATAGTACAGAGAGTTTGCATGCCCTATCCATCCCCTTTCCAGCCTCCCCCACTATCAACATTCTGCATTACAGTGATGCATTCATTATAGTTAATTTATTTTGATTGATACATCATTAACACTCAAAGTCAATAGTTTACATTAAGGTTAACTCTTGGTGCTGTATATTATATGGGTCTTGATAAATGTGTAAAGATGTGTACTCACTATTATAATATACAGAATAGCTTTGAACCCCTTAAATATCCTGTTCTTTTATTCATCCCTCCTTCCCTCCAAACTCTTTACAACCACTGACCTTTTTACTGCATCCATAGTTTTACTTTTTCCAGAATGTCATATAGTTAAGATTATACAATATATTTTTCAAAGAAACCTTTTTTAGATTGATTCTTACCCTTAGTTACATACATTTAAGTTTACACTTTTTTCGTGGTTTGGTAGCTCATTTCTTTTCGACACTGGAAAATATTCTTTGACTGTACCACAGTTTATACATTATATGACCTACTAAGGATATCTTGGTTGCTTCTAAAATTTAACAATTATGAATTATGCATATCTTCTTTGGTGAGACCTCTATTCAGTTGTTTCTCCTATGTTACCTTCTAGGAGTTTTATAGTTTTGCAAAAGCACAATAATGAAGGGGAAGAATGAAGTCAGAGAACTGACACCGCTACTATTCTCAAGACTTACTATAAACTTCTACATCAGTCAAGACAGTGTGATGTTGGCAAAGAATAAACAAACAGATTGGTGTAAATGAATGGAAAGCTCAGCAGTAGACTTGCAAACAGAGAAAACTAATTTCTGATGGAGAGAAGAGAAGGCAATGGAGAAAAGGTAACCTTTTTTTTATACGTTTATTGGTGAAAAGGTAATCAAACAGATTTTGAGGGAACAACTGGGCATTCGCATGCAAAAAAAATCTAGACATAGTCCTTAAAACCTCCACAGAAATATTTCAAAATTGATCATAGACATAGATATAATATTAACTACTTTAAATGTAAATGGCAGTTTTTTCTTTCTGCTCCCTTCCCAAGTTTTGGAACTTTTTATGACATTGGAATTATCTTGTTTTGAATACTTGATAAAACTTACTAAAATTGTTTGGGTTTTGCTTTCAATTTTGGCAAACAGTTTAAAAATTGCTTGATATTTTTGAATGCTTATACCTAATCAGGCTCCCCTCCCTTCCTGCTCAGTTTTAGCAAGTTAAGTACTCTGAAACTTTGTTCATATTGTCTAGATTTTCAATTTTATTTGCACAAATTTGTCTATAATTCTGTTACATTTTAAAGAATCTGCTGTATCCAGGTTAGCAATATTTTAATCTCTACTATTATTTGTGCTTTCTTTTCTCTCTCTTTTGTAATCAATCTTAGGCAATTTTATGTTTATATAGTAGCCTGGGTCCTTTAAGGAACAGATGCTAAGATGGAAGTAAATGTGCAAGAATTAAGGGAAATGCCTGTGTAAAAATAATAATAAAAAAAGATAGGGAGGGAGCTGGTGAAAAACAGAAAGCTTTCAGACCACAAAGCAAGCCTCGTCCAAAGAAAAAAGAGAGGGAGAAAAGATTGGGTGAAAGTGTCCTATACTGGTGTCAGGGCTAAAGAAAAAGTGGCAAGCCTTTTGGGAGTCCTAGAGCTAAATATCATGAGAGGAGTCTTTTGTCTCTCAGGCTTGCAATGTGCTTCATAGCCTGGAGAAGCCCAGGAGAGTCCTGGTCTTGGTGTGAATGGGACAATGAATTTCAAGGCAAACATGAGGATTACTGTTGGTCAGTTATTTTCCCTGTAGATGGAGGCCTGTGAGGTGCATTGTCATAGCTGCTACAATTCATATTTGCAAAAGAAAAAAAGTTTTCTAGTTTGTTAATTCTATTTTATCTTTATTTTGAATTTCATCAATTTCTTTTCCAAATGCCATTTTCTCCTAATCTAACCACTAAGAGTTTTCTTCTAAAGCATCATTTTAGCTACATCTCCCGCATTTTATATATAATGCTTTCATTATCACTTACTTAGATTTAAAAAAATAGTATGATTTCTCTTATGAACATTAGCTATATAGATTTAACTTTAACTACTTTTAAAAAATCTTTTCCATGGGTTAGTGATGCCAATTATTCCATATGCAATACAATCCCAAAACACATATTATATTTCAGTATTTTAAAAAATACTTGTACTAGTTGAAGGAGCCTAAGAAGACATGATGACTAAATGTAACATGGTATTGTAGATGGACTCCCGAAACAGAAAAAAGATATAGGGAAAAACAAATGAAATACAAAGGATTTAACTTAGGTAATAATAATTAACTAAGTTGTTTTCTTATTTGGGACAAATGTACCACAGTAATATATGATGTTAACATTAGGGGAAACTGGCAACTTACTATCTCTGAAACTTTTCTGTAAATCCCAAACTTTTTAAAATAAAGCTTATGTCAGAAGCAGTGGTACATGTTTGTAATCCCAGGCAGAAGGATCGCAAGTTCAAGTCTAGCCTGGGAAGTTTAGTGAGACCCTGTCTCAAAGTAAAAAATAAAAAGAACTGGTGATGTAGCTTAATGGTAAGGTGGCCCTGGGTTCAATTCTCAGTACTAAAAAATAAAATTTATTTTTAAAAATTTGAAAAAAATAAAAAGTAATCTTTTGCTTCAGAAATTGACAAATTCTCAGCAGTTTTGATTCCTTAAATACTGAATGTTTAATAACTCTAAAGTCTATCATTTGGTTACCCCAGATTGGTGATAATGCTGAACCTTTGATTTTTGCTTTTATGTCTGTAGCTCAAATAGGCAATCCTCCTGTCTCAGCCTCCAAGTACTGGGGTTACAGGCGTGTGCCACCATGCCCAGCTTATTTTGTGATCTTGTTAAATAATGTCAGGAGGATGGATTCTGGGCTTTGGTGTTAGTTACCTGGGAAGCATTTATGTTCTATAGTCAAACAGAAAAAATATGAGAAAAGGATACTGAAAGCACTTGAAGGGTGCATTTTTCTGATAATACAGTAAATTCATGAATCATCTTATTTGCATAGTGCTTTGAGGAAGATAAAAATGATCTCTGCTCTTAAGGGGTTCTTATTCCAGTGACAAAATGACATACCAAAAAAGGAAATGGAGCAATAGATTGAGCAGATGCTAAGATGGTTGTTTAGATGTGAGGCAAGAACAGTCTTTTAAGCTTGCTCCAACTAGTAAATATAGGTAAGTTAGTTAAATTAATTTTGGTGTGATCTTTCTGATTTGGGAATGCCATTTCTGCTCTACTTAATAACATGGTGTTTTGATGATAAAACTTGCTCATGAAAAAAGTGCTTTTTAAAAAAATCAAAGCTGTTTGTTAAGTATATGCATTACACAATTTTGCAAAACATATGGCTTTAGTTGAGTACTGATTTATTTCTCAGGCAGTGAACTTGAGACTTAATGTTTAGCAACTCGTTTTAAGCAAGCAACCTTCTGAATATATATGGAAAGCAAATAGTCAAGTGATAGGGTTGCTGTTCATAAACTAGAAATTAATTTCTAACAGCTCTCTCGATTTTTTTTAATTACAAAGGAGATTGGAGAAGATGAAAGAATATGCATTCTTATTAGGAAAATATTTACTATCTACAACCACATATAACTAGGTAGAAGTTTTGTTGTTTAGTTTTGTTTTTACTTGGCAAAAGACCAACTCATGTGATGAAGAGTACAGCGGTCCTCTATATGCAGATTTGCATGGTGGTCAAAGAGCCTCTTTGGAGAAAAAAGTTGACGATTTCCCATTTTTTAAAAATTTCTTTATCATTAGTATATAATTTTAGTGGTTGGAAAAGAAAGTATTGACACTGATGAGCAAAAAAGAGTACACAATTCTACTATGCGAGAGTACCGTACGTGACTAGATTTTAGTGATTAGAATATTTTAGTGACTAGAATTTAATATGTGCATTGGATTGTTATGGAACAGGGCAGTACAAGAAGGATGACGTTTTACTGAATCCAAAAACATTTCCTGACAGCCATGGGTAATTAGCAATACTTTGGAATACTTAATAAGTATGATATATTGTACTATGTATTTTGAGCAATAAGTAAGTAAATAGAGAGGTACAGACCATCCTACAAGATTTTATACACTAGGTAAAAAGAGCAAAGTTGCTAGGAATAGTGGCACACACATATAATGCCAGTTCTTAGAAAGCTGAGACAGGAGGATCACAGGTTCAAGGTCAGCCTCAGCAACTTAATGAGGCCCTCAGCAATTTAGTGAGACACGGTCTATACATATGCAATATTTGATATTTCTAATGTATGTTTGAATATACATGAAACAATCATGTGCCTCTTTTCAAGTCAACATTCTACAACAAACTGAATTATGAAAATAATGCCAAGGTTTTGAGCCTTGATGACTGAGAGAGTGGAAAAGTCAGTAGAAATATGACTTTAAAAAGTGAATGGAGACCTTAAGGTTGAGTACTACCTTAAGGCTTAAAATGTAAGTTATATAGGATTGGGCGATATAGAAAGAGCAAAGCATTCATGACTGAGCACAGGAGATAAGTAAAATAAGGGGGAATAGAAAACAGAGGATGGGCCTCGTTAGCAATGTGTAGCATTTTTTAAAAGGATAGAGGTGGGGAAAACAGAAAGTTTAAGGAAAGCACGTGCCAGGTCACCATGGACCATGAATACTTAAAAAGATGTTCATTTCCTTTGCAATAGAAGCGTATAAAAGCATATAAAAGCATATAAAAATATAAAGGAGCATTATATGACATTATACAGACTTGCTTTGGATTGAAGAGAGTTTGATATCAGAATGACCCATCTTAAGGCACTGTGCCCCTGTCTAGAGATAATGAGGTTGGAAAACAGGACAGGGAAAGCAAGAAAGGTGAGAGCAGAATGAACTGCAAGGTTTATCTTGTACCGGGTTTTTTCTGTTTGTTTGCTTTGTGGAACTGGGGATTGAACCTAGGGGCATTCTACCTCTGAGCTACACCCCCAGCCTATTTTACCTTTTATTTTGAAGCAGGGTCTCACTAAGTTGCTGAGGGCCTCCCTAAGTTGCTGAGGCTGGCCCTGAACCTGTGATCCTCCTATATACTCCCAATACTGAGATTATAAGCCTCCCAAATACTGAGATTATAAGTGAGCACCACCACACCCAGCTTGTACAGGGTCTTTTGCTTTATACTATGACCTTGTAATTATGTCCTGGGTTGATTGTCATATTTTCCCATTCTGTTTTTTTTTAAATCTATTTATCCCCCGCCTCTTTGGTACTAGAGATTGAACCCAGGGTTATTCTACCTTGAACCTACACTCCAGGACTTTATATAGTTTTAATGTAATTTTATTTATTTATTTATTTATTTATTTATTTTATTTATTTATTTATTTGTTTATTTTTTGCGGTACCGGGGATTGAACGCAGGGGCGTTCTACCTCCGCACTATGCCCCCGGTCCTATTTTTTATACTTTATTTTGAGACCGGGTCTCACGAAGTTGCGGAGGGCCTCACTAGGTAGAGAGAGAGAGAGAGAGAGAGACAGGGAGAGAAAGAGAGAGAACAGAGAGTGTGCGCGCGCGCGAGCATGCGTGCGCGAGCTGAGGCTGGCCGCAAACTTGGATTCTCCGGTCTCCGCCTCCCAAAGTACTGGGATTACAAGCGTGCGCCACCATGCCCGGCTGTAATTTTATTTTTTATTTATTTATTTTTTTGTGGTACTGGATATTGAACCCAGGAGTGTTTTACCTCTGAGCTATACCCCCAACCCTATTTTAATTTTTATTTTGAAATAGGGTCTCACTAAGTTGGTGAGAGTTTCCCTAAATCGTTGAGGCTCATCTCAATCCTGCAATCCTCCTGTCTCCATCTCCCAAGTATGAGATTACAGGTGTGCACCACCATGCCCGGCTTTGTTTTTTAGTTTTTTGCAACAGGGTTTCACTAAGTCACTGAGAATCTCACTAAGTTGCTGAGGCTGGCCTTGAACCTACAATCCTCCTGTCTCAGCCTCCCAAGTACTGGAATTACAGGTGTACAACACAAATGACCCTTATTTATTCTTTGATACTTTTGTGTTATGTGTATATATCCTTTTGGCTTTAGAGAAATGACTCTAAAAAGCAGAAAGACATAAAATCTAATGCATCTCTATTCCTATCACACAAAACTAAATTTAAATTTTGATTTAATTTTTAAGCTTCTAAAAATAAATGAGCCAGGAACTAAAGATTACATTATTCACCATCTTCTTAGTTTCAATCATTATATGTTTGATGTATATAATTAATGCATGTTTCTATACATATGCAATATTTGATATTTCTAATGTATATTTGAATATACATGAAACAATCATGTGCCTCTTTTCAGTCAACATTCTACAACAAACTGAATTATGAAAATAATGCCAAGGTTTTGAGTCTTAATGACTGAGAGAGTGGAAAAGTCTGTAGAAATATGACTTTAAAAAGTGAATGGAGAACACAGTTAGAGAAGGAGCTGTACTACAAGCTCATTTTGAGACCTGTTGAAATTGATGTACTCATCCTGGTGGCTGAGCCTATGAGGCAATTGAAATGTGAAACTTGATTTGCAGTAATATAACTGAATTTGATAGAAGTTATTCTCAATAATACCAACTGTTTAATCCATTTATAATTTTGTATTTTCAAGCTAATTCCTTAAACATCAAAGTGCTCCAATCCCATTTCATTTTGTAGACTTATGACTAAAGAAAAAATAAAAATATTAAAAAAATATATATATATGCATCATTTCATATATTTTAAAAGAAATTAAGGTCTCCCTACCTTGAGACTAAAATATTTAAGTTCCTCTGTTCAGTTGAAAAGCTTAAGGACATTATCATTTTAATTTTTGCTACCAGCAAAACAATAAATAATTGCTCTACAGAATATATTAAAAAACAAATTATGTGATCAAAATAAATAGTAGGCACTCTTTTCTTTTGAGAGAATTACTGGTTTTTAATGCCTGTTTTTAACAGGGCAATTTCTTTTGTTTTTTGCATAGATGTGATCTGTTTTTGCTTTTATACTTTTGTACCAGACTTCAATTAAAATTTTACTCACAATTGGGTACATCATTTTATTTAAGTAACTTATTTAATCCAAATTGAAGTGTGTGCCCGAGAAGCCCTTACCAAATAATTAGAAAGTGTCTTTAGTTTAACCTAGATCAAGTGCTTATATTTTAAAACTCATGTGAATAAGCTTTCTAGCAATTACCTGAAATATGTCCCTGAGCTTTTGACATTAAACAATCAAGCTCTATTTCTTGACTTTCAATTAGTATATTCACTGTCCCACTCCATATTTGATAAGTTGATTAATGAATCACCAGAGCAATTTCAGTCCTGTCAAAATAATGGGGAATTCATGATTTTTTTTTCATGCTAGCTAAATTTAAAATGTTAATTCAGGCTTTAAGGCAAAGTTTAGTCTGGGGATCATAAAGAAGGATGTGGAGTGAAAGGGAAAGAGGTAGGTGTCTCCAAAGAAGGTGCTAGAGATGGGGCTGGGAGGAGTATTAGGTGTGGGCAGTTCCAGAGAGCGCACAACACTACTACATGCACATTATTTATTTATTATATGATATTTTTAACTATTGAAATCCTACAAAAACTTTGGTTCAGAAATGTCCCCTTCAATTTCTCCAAATGCAAATAATTGCTTTAATGACTTTGTTTGGACATTGGATGCTGTTTCCCTTCTCTCTAGGAACCAATTATTCCTGTTGAAACATTTGTTTGCTGTCATGTAGACATGAGTTAGGTGACAGATATCACAAAATTTCAAAAGATTAGCTGAGACAGAGAAAAAAAAATCTTTAAAGAGCCTTGGGGCAAACATGGAAACAACCCACATGGAAAAACATATCCAATGATGAAAATACCTCCTTTGATGTTTTACAGAGGCAAATAAAATGTTGGAACAATGCTGCAGAAAGTAAATTTTGAATTTGTATGAAACTGCATCTGTATAAGATTTCATACTGTGTGAATTGGCAGATAGAAAAGAACTCATGTATCGGGATCAGATTTACTGATATCATGTAGTGTCACTGATCACTTGGGGATAAAGTGTTTAGAAGAAGTAATTTGTACCTAGTTCCCTAGACTTAAAATACTTAAAACATAAATGAATGTGAAAAAAATAATTTCAAAGCATTCTATAGTGCTACTGACCAGCTCTTCTCTTTGGTGCTGTAGAAATGCATGAAAGTCAAGTTCTCTACTCATGGTATTGTCACCATACAGTTGTAGGCCACACTTCCTCTCTCCACTCAAATGTCTTGTAGTAATCTACGTCCCAGAGCCATTGCAACTTAACCTTCCTAAATGTTAGCCTTCACTCTGCTTTCCAACATGCTGACTCTGAAATAGTTCAGTAAAATGGAAACCATTTGCCCTTCAGCTTTTTCCATGGACACATTTGATTGGGATATTTTTCTCCCATCTTTCAGCAACTCTCATCTTTTAGTTGTACTTGTGAACTATTGGCTATACTTTCCCTTTGGCACAATTCCTGTCATCAAAATAAATATCATCATACATATTTATTTTCTGTACTTACTAGCATATCATTCTAATCAGCCTTAACTGAATCCTCAGTACCATTCAACTCTTTAAAAAATGTGTTTCCTGTTTTTTCCATTTCTATTCTCCAAAGTAGCTATTATTTCACATCTTCTTTCTTTCTTTCTTGGACTCCCTCCAAAACCCCCACCCACCAACCCAGCTTACAGTATTTTTGTATCATTATTTAATCATGTCCTGTCCCCTCTTTAAGAAGTAAACACTCCTCTGACAGCCAAGGCTAAGGTTCTGTCTGTATCTTCCCCTCCTATCTTCTATTTGCATGTGTTTGAGTCTCTTTTTATGTGATGATTCTAAGGATGAAGAATGAGCATGGTGTAGAGGTAAAGGGCATGACATTAGACTATGTGAATTGAAATCCTCACACTACCTCTTTTTACCCAGTTACATAGATAGATTTATGTGTGTAATATGTATACTTTGGTTAACTTTTATATACTTTGGTTTACTCATCTGTAAAAGGAAAGTGATTATAATGATACTTCTCTGCATAGATTGTTTTGAGTAATAAACAAGGCACTATACATGAAGTGCCTATAAGTTTGCCTATAAGCATAATGTTTTCTTATATTATGTCTGTTTAAGTCAGCATTCTCATCACTGTGATCTAAACACCTGACACACAACACTCTCAAGAAGAAGGATTTTATTTGCTTGGAGATTTGGAGAGGTTTGGAGGCTGGCTTCTGCCACACTTGCACTTCCTTAGGGCATTCTGAGTGGGAAAAAAGAGAGCAAAGGGAGTGGGCAAGGGGCATATATGGTCCCCAAGCCCACACCCAAGAACCCATCTCCAACTATGCCCTGTCTTCAGAGAAGATCTGGGGGACATTTTACTTTCAAATCATAACAGTCCACACCTGACTCCCAGGACCTATTGGCTCTATCTTAATGCAAAATGTATTTAATCCATATCTAAGTTTCTCACAGTTTTAACAGGTTTAAACTTGCTCAAAAGTCCAAAGTATTCTCTGAAACTCAAGGCAAATTTAGCTGTGAGCCCTGTAAAAACAAAAAACAAGTTAGTTACATGAATCCAATATACAGTGGTACAGAATAAATATCTGCATTCCAAAAGGGAGGGATAGGGGCATAGAAAGAAGGAATGGAAGCTGAATAGCACCAAAATCCAGCAGGGCAAAAGCTAAACCCTGCAGCTCCACATCTGGCATCGAGGTCACATGGTGATGAGATGCAATATGTGAAGGGCCCTGGGAGTGCTGTCCCTAGGTCTGGTTGGTTGCAAATGGTGGACTACTTGTTCTTCTAGATGGCTTATGGCTGGTAGCTTGCTGTCCATAGTTCCATGTTCTGACATTTCTTTAATTTGGGGGTTGTCCTTGCAACTTTGGTTTCAGCTTCATAGTTTCACAAATTGCTCCATTTGAGTCTACTTTCTGGTATTCCAACCCTGTCACTTATTGCCTGGCCTCCCAGGCCTTCTTTTGAAATCTTGGGGAAGCCCTCATTACTCCTTTACTCTGCCAAAGCCAGCATAACATTCGCATCAAGACAGACCATCAGCACAAATGATAGTTATGCCCTCTTTAGTCATGACCAAGAAGCCCCTTGGACCACAGCTATAGCAACCTCTAAGTGCCTGGGTGGCTGAGCACAGAAAAATGAGTCCTGGAGAAAAAACTTCCAAGGGGGCCTCATGCCAGAAGGTTCCCCCAGGGCCTCATTTTAAATTGACTTTTTTCAAACAAGTTTCCATGGTTACACCCTTGAGACATCATGGGAATCTTGTTGATTGCAGAGATACCCTCAAGGCATCTTTCCTATAGTCTCTGTGCAAAGCACTTAGCTTCTTAGTGGCCCTAACCTCTACAGCAACCTCACCTTCTCTGGCTCCAGTGGTACATGGGCTTTTCTGAAAAACAAAACAAAACAAAACAAAACAAAACAAAACATAAGTTTTCGAAATCTTTCTCCTCTGTTTTGTCCTCACTTTTATCACAGTAAACTTAGGAATAAGTTCCAGCAATACCCCTGCCACTGTCTCAATCCACTGCTGCTTTGAAATTTCCTTCACCAGGTTAATTGTTCCATTGCATTTAAATTCGGCCTCACACAAAGTCTCAGGATATGAGCAAAATGCAGATAAGTTCTTTGCCAGAATAAAATACATGTGACTTCTGGAAAAATTCCCTATGGAGTCCTCCTTACCATCTAAAACCTTAGCATAGTCTTTATCGTCCTCACTCTGATGGGCATTCTGGCCTTCCAAGCTCCTACCACAATCATCCATTAAGCACTGCTTACAACATTCTAAGGCTCCTGTAGCCTACATCTCCAGACCTTACCAAACTCCTTCCACAAACCAGTTCCAAAGACTTCTGAACCACATGGTCACATTAGTTATAGCAATAGCCCCGCTTCTTGGTACCAATTTCTGTTTTAGTCAGATTTCCTGTCACTGTAACCAAAATACAAAGACAAGAACAACTTAGAGGAAGAAAGGTTACTGGGGCTTGCAGGGGTCTCTACCCAGTGCCATGAAAGGGCCTGGTGGACTGGCAGAAGCCTGCTCTAGAGTACCGGGCCTCTCCCACGTGGCAGTAATTCAGCATATTAATGGCAAAGATGGCGCTGGCGAATTCCTCAGAGGGAGGTCCCGCAGATAGCCCCACCTAGCCTCAGGAGGGCTGTGATAGGTAGTTACCTCCTTCCGTGCTCACAGAGGACAGGTGCCTCTACCTATGATAGATCACAGGGGGGCGTGGTGTCACGCCCTACTGATTGCGAATTTCCTGTATTGCCTCTACTATAAAAGAGAGATTTGGCTTTCTAATAAACGAGATCTTGCCAGACAAATCTCCCGGTCCGGAGGAGGTGTGGTTATTCGGGCCGTCGGCGTGTGCCCCCCTTTCAGCATTGCATCAGACCCTCGGGCTGGCCCTGAGAGACTGATGCCCTGACAGGGGCTCACAGTTTCAGAGGTTTCAGTCCAAAGGGCTGGGTCTGAGACAGAAGCTACAGGCAGCACTGAGGGTGGCAGGGCTTGTGGTGGAGGGATGCTGCTTTCACAGTATAGTGGCTGAGAGCAGAGGGAAGGAGAGGAGGGGGCCTGTGGACACATGCAGGCCACAAGGCCACACCCCCAATGATTCACCTCCTACAGCCATGCCCCACTCTGAACTTTTCTGCACTGGTGACATACTTTCAACACCTGAGCTTTGGAAAGTAATTTTAAACCCAAACTATAACATTGTCATTATTATTATAAGATTTTTTTCCTATTTCCTGCACCTTCAATTTTTGCATTTTGCCATTTCCTTTACAAAAACCTATTAAAATTGTCATATGCTTCATGTTTTAAAATAAAATGCTCAATAGCTGCCAAATATAATTGAAATGAGATGACCTGTCATGAAATATCTGATTTAACAAGACTTGTGCGTTTTCATTTTTTTGATTTACCATTACATATGTAGAATGTTGTTTTCATAATTATATACTGAAATTATGGTATTAATTATATATTTAATTTCTATTTTCTAATTGTCATAATAATAGTACATATTTAAGGAGTGCCATGTGATGCATAAAAGTATCTAAATATCATGCAAT
Organism: Glis glis; assembly: GCA_004027185.1. Lineage (NCBI taxonomy): Eukaryota > Metazoa > Chordata > Mammalia > Rodentia > Gliridae > Glis > Glis glis. Next base: position 4,057 of record PVJS01023361.1, on the reverse strand, counting down.
TTTAAAATCAGAATAAGTATATCAATCTACTCAAACATTTATCATTTCTTTGTGGTAAAAACTCTCAATATCCAGCTTCTAGTTTCTTAATTTTTTTTTGAAATATACACTAATAATAACATACATTTAATGTGGCTGCAAGGGAGAGACAACAAATGCCAAGGTGATCAGGGGAGTGTTCAGGGCAGGCTCCATGGAAGCAGTGAAATTTGAACTAAGCCACTGTAGGATGGGCAGGTTTTAGACAGGAAAAGCAGAGCCTGAGGGCCTGACAGTAAATCTCCATGGCTGGTTATTGACCAAGTCACAGAGGACCTTCACAATTGTGCAAGAGAATCTCTATGCAGAATTAGAGATTCAGAGATAAAGTAGCTGAATGCTAAATACAATTATGCTCAAAATTAAAATAATTTGAATATTGTCTGATTTTTTATCAATAATTACTGCTATTATTTAGATGTGATAATGGCTTTGAGGTTGCATTTTTAAAAAATCTCTTCACTTTTAGGGCTACATACTAAAAATATTTATAGATGAATTAACATGACATCTGCAATTTACCTCAAAATATTATTGGGTGAGGGAAAGTGAACAGGAATGTAGACAGAGTGGGATTGACCATGGTAAAATGATGTGCTTGGGTGTTTATTATAATACTCTATTTTTGCAAATTTCAAAATGCTCCATATCGAAAGTTTCAAATTTTTAATATGCATGAAATATGAAATGGATGACTGGCTTATTTAACCTAAAAATAATATCTATGGTGGGTAGAAATATGGTATAAAGCCGCCTTTCAATATTTTTCTATTAAGAGACTATTTGCTATTATGACCATGTACATGTGTTGTACTTAATGTATTTATAAATATTTCTATGTAACTTTAAAAACTCCTTTGCAGTTTTGGTTCTTACAAGGGGAAGACAAGTCTTCCTTTGAGGAGTTAAAATTGTGTATTTGCCTGTTTTGTCCAGGATAAAATACATTCTTTTTTGAATTCTAATTGAAGCATATGAGCTTTCCTTCCATTTCCAACTCAGCAGATGTTAACTGTGCTCTTTGTCTCAGTTGTTATTGGTATGTGGCCATGAGATTATGTAAAATCCTTATAGGGGTGATATGAGATTTAGAGAATTCTATTGGGCACACAAGTCACTTTATAGAACACTTTGTTGTTTCCAGCAGCACGATGTTTACATCCTTAAAAGGTAATGCACATATGCACATGTGCCTTTGAGAATATTAGATATGCAAAGTAAAACATGAATATAAATTTAAAGAACACTGGAAAGCAAAAATGTTCCTTTCTGTGAAACTTTGCAATGGCTTAAGATGTATAAGCAATAGTTTAAAGTGTTATAAGGTCATTTGCAATTTATATTGAAGGCTATATCTCTGTTTCAGGCATTTCAAAAGGTTGTGTGCATCAGAGTAGAAAAAGAAATTGCCTTAATCTAAATATGGTCTTGCTACAACTGTCTGGGACAAAAATATGTAATTGTATTCTCTTAAATTCAGTACATTTTTCCTTGAACCATTATTTACAACCCTAGTGGCACTGTTTTAGAAGTGCAACAGGGATTCTGTGTTTAAGCAATCAAGAACCACAAAAATATAAAGTTATGACAAGAAAAAGTCATGGTGACTAGCTTTAATGTCTAATGAGATTTGTCTTTAAACTGTTTAATGAATTATTTATTTCAATCTACCCTAATTAAAACAATACATTTTAACAAAGTTTTGGAATGAATGCACATGAGAGAAAGTTCCCTGAAGGAGTAAATAATAAAACTTAGAGGTACAGAATGCATATTTTTCCTTAAAGTTTAATTAGTAAAATTTCTATAATTAACTGAATTCAAATATAATGAAAACTGGCAACTGATCATAGTAGAATAAAATGCATGTTAAATTTGTCTTTGGTAAATCAGTTTCATTAATTTGTAATTGAATCAGTCTTCAATACTTGGGGAAAGTAATTTTTTTCTGAGGAACAATTCTAAAGTGATACGCTCTCACATTATTTCCATATTGAGAACTTTTTTGAATGTCAGAAATAGATAAATAATTTAAAAATTTAAGAAAAATACTATTTTCTATGGCTTAGAAAATAGCCTAAAATCTAAAGGACAATCTTCTTAAGTAACAGTATAAATGTATCCATGTAATTGTTATAAATTTTTTCCTTATAAAAGGAAATTGTGGGTTTGGGCATTGGTGTTTTACTGGGGGCCCTATATAATGTTTGCTTATTTTAAACTTGTTTATTGAGATTATGCTATTTCTTATATTGTCAGATTTCTTTTATTTTCTAGCTTAAAATATTAATAATATTTTTAGTTGCAGTAAAAGGGAAAATTCTTTTTGGTTCTCTTATTTTTTCAAAGGTTTTCACAGTGTGTTTGGATAATGGTGGCCATGATCTGTGATATTCTATAGACATTTTATCACTGAGCACTTTATCACTTCCAAATCATGTAGAGATGAGTGTGATTCCTACAGCTTTTAAGTAAGAAGAAATTCACTGGAAGAAATCAGCTCACCAAATGCTGTGTTCATGTATCACTCTGAACTACACTATATGAAATTACGATGTACCAGTAAAAGCATAAAAGTATGTATATTTTTTACATTCACACACACACACACACACACACACACACACACACACATATATATATATATCCTGATATATATATATGGATATATATGGATAGATAACCTGATATATATATAGATAACCTGATATATGTATGTATATATGTATATGAATATATCATATATATATATAGATATAGATATATATATAGAGAGAGGGAGAGAATTGATGCATGCCTAAAAGCATTCTAGTCTTTGCAGCTCTTTTATAATCAGGTATTATCAATAAAGAGAAAATTTAGTAATATTTCATGAATTTACTAATAAAGATATAAAAATGTATAAATTATGTTCATTTCTGAATTTTTTATATGGATAGGCCTGAATTAGAGAAGTACTCTTCCCTTATCAATTTTTCTTCTTCATATGATAGAGTTGTAATTTATTGTAACAGTAGGGCTATTGTTTCTGCCATTTTGCCACAGGTGAAGGAGAAGTGCATAAAGTAACCTGGGAGGGCATATTCTTGATGTTCCCTGCAAAAAGTTTCCTTATCGTTGGCCTTCAACTTAAAGTAAAAAAAAATGACTCTGTATTTCTCATGCTTTCTCCTTTTTTTATTATAGCAAAGCTCTGTTTCAATAAACATTCCTCTTCATAGTTTTTGGGGCTCATCTTTCTATTTCATGCAACATTAGAGAACTTTCACTTTCCACCCTTTTGGATATAGGGTCAGTAAAGACTTTGAAGACTATATGGAGGATAATCCCATACTTATAGCTGACAAACAAGGACCCTACATTAGAAAGTGATTGCCTTTATGACTGGAATTCAAGGATTACAGAAAAGAAAATGATGGCCTCAAATATGTCAGTTTCTCCTGCTTAATTTCGAAATCCTTGAACCAGACAACGCCGTTTAATCATGAGATCTAGAAATGTTTTAAAATAGAAACGTCTCTGACAGTATGTTATTCCTCAATATATACTAGAATGCAAATATATAAAATTGTAGGAAGGAGGGCAGTGATAACCAAATAATATTAATATCAATACTATTAAAGAAAAGCAAGTAAATAAAAAGAGAGGTTAAAGTCCATCTATGTCTACAAATTTTAAAAAATGCAATAAGCATACATAGATTTGAGAGATCTGGTATATCTTTTTCTTTCACTTTGCTTTTTAATAAATTTGGAGCAAATGACTCATTTTCTGCAGTATTAAATGATGAATACTCCCTTAGGTTTCCTTTCCTTTGATCTGATGTTCAATGGGGCAGAACACCCAGTTGAAAACACTGATTTGAAATTGTTCCCATCTTTAGAAAGCAGCCCAGTGAGCCGGTCGTGGTAGCGCATGCTTGTAATCCCAGTACTTTGGGAGGCGGAGACCGGAGGATTGGGGTTCGCAGCCAGCCTCAGCTCTCTCTCTCTCTCTCTCTCTCTCTCTCTCTCTCCCT
>PVJS01023360.1:0-29682 GCA_004027185.1 Glis glis | reverse complement strand
TTTTTTTTTATTATTATTATTTTTTTTATTGGTGCATTGTAGTCTCACTTCACAATGAGTATCAGTTTGGTGTTAACATACATGCACACAGCTCTTGGTGTCCCTCCCCCCGCTTCCCCCCCCCGCCTCCCCCCCACATGTAGCACTGAGAATGATGTTGGTATAATCTCACATATACACATTGTTTATGACAGTAATTCCTTGGATTCACTACTTTCTTACCCTTCCCCTTCCCTTGTATCCCTTCCCTAGCACCTCTGAGGGTTCTCCATGAAAACTTTTATTTGATGATGAATGAAGAAAGGAGGCTCAGATAGGACACTAAAGGAAATATTTGGAGAGTTAATGGGTAACCCAAGAGAACTGTACATTAAGGAAGCCAGGAGAGGATAGGATTTCAGTAATGACAGATTGGCCAGTAGTTTCAAACACCATGGGAAAGTTGTAGGTTGAGATTTGGAAAAATGACGATGGTATTTTGATAGGGATTGTGTTGAATGTGTAGATAACTTTTGGAAGTATGGCCATTTTGACTATATTTATTCTGCCTATCCAAGAGCATGGGAGGTCTTTCCATCTCCTAAAATCTTCTTTGATTTCTTTCTTAAGTGATTTTTAATTTTCATTATAGAGGTCTTTCACCTCCTTGGTTAAATTTATTCCTAGGTATTTTATCTTTTTTTAGGTTATTGTGAATGGAATTATTTTCTGTATTTCTTTTTCAGTGGATTCATGATTGGTGTAAAGGAATGCTAATGATTTGGAAGTGGCTCAATTAAATTTGGCTCCTGGGGTCATTGGTGATCTACAAAGGGCTGTTTCAATACAGTGAATATGATAAGAAAAAGATAAGTACTTAAGTGGCTCTGGACTACAACAGGCAAGTGACAACCCTCCTCTTTCTCTTTCTTTCCTTTTTAAAGTGTTTAGCCCTTCTAAATATTGGGGAGTATTACAAAGGGAGCTAAAGGTCTCTCTCTTTATTGGCGCATTGTAATTATACATCATACTGAGATACAGAGTGATAGGAATATACATGCACACAACTCATGGTGTGTTTCTCCTCCTTCCTCTTCCTGTACATGTCTTTGAGACTGACATTGGTAGTTTAATATACATACATAGCATTATTTCAACTGTTACTTTCGTTATGTCTCTATTTCCCCTCCTCCCTCCCTTAAACCCCCTCTATCACTCCATTGGAATCTCTGCTTGTCTGAGGTTATCCTTGTTTCCCAATTTCTACCTAGCTCCCACATATGAGAAAAAAACATACAGCTATTCGCTTTTTGAGACTAGCTAGTCTTGCTTAGCATAATATTCTCAAGCTCCATCCATTTTCCTCCAAATGATGTAATTTTGTTCTTCATGGCTGAGTAAAATTCCACTGTGTACATATACCACAGTTTTGTGATCCGTTCATCTGTTGATGGACACCTAGGCTGGTTCCATAATTTGGCTACTGTGAATTGTGTCTCTTTATACCCTTGGGTGTGGTATGAGGGGGTTGGTCTCAATTCTTCTTCTTCAGTAGAGGTGGTAAGAGAACTACATAAAAGGCTTAGGTTTCCTTACTCACCAAATTGAAACAACCCTAAATGCATCGCATGCTGGTAACACCTAGGATTCTAGAGTTTGAGAACAATGGCATTATCCCAGGAATGTGAAGTAAGGACTCTCATCATATGAAAATGTTAAACTAACTGCATGTACTTGAAGGCTATGTAAGACTTCTGTGTTTTACTGTGAGCAATTCGAGTACAGGGGCCACATATTTGCGGCCTCCCGGATTAAGCCCTGGCATAGGGTGGTGACTTCATGTTTGTTTAAATAAGAGCTTAAATGAAAATTTGTTAATGCATTATTTGGGTGATTAGATTTAGCCCAGTTTTGAATGTTTGAAACTTAGGTCATCAGCCTCTAACTCAACCGTCCGTCTCGCCCAGTTTCACATTATGCTCTTAAAGTTGCTTGCCAGACCTGTTAGTGAAGATAATAAAATTTAAAAATTTTTTTGAACCGGAGGGGACATAGAATTTGATTCTGAAATTGAACATTGCTGGACTCATCAGGATATTATAGGCATCTGTGAACCAGGGAACAATCTCAAAGGAGCTTAAAAAGACTTGTAAAGAAAAAGGTTTAATAGCCTCTTAAGCCCTGAAAATTATTCACGTTGGCCAAATTCTGCTTTGGGCTTTGGGCAAATGCTCTGTCTTCTCTTTTCTCTTTCCTAATTTACTGGAAATTTTAATACTTTAGCTGAAAGCAGTCATACCACACCATTAACCACATTTTCAAACTGTTAACCTTCGCTATAACTTTCAATCTACTCTTAAGGCTCAGTAATGCCAGGAAGTAGGAGGGCAGCTTAAAACACTAAATGTGGCAAGGAAACAGATATTAAAACAGAGATGCAGAGAAAACACCTGTGATGCATTTTGGCTAAGTCAGGCCTGCAAATATTTCTGCTAGAAAGATAAAAACAATGTGTTCAGTCCTTCAGAACCATGGGCTTTACTCATGAGCATTCAAATCCATGAGACAGTCTTATCTTTTAAATTTTGCTGAGCCAGGTGTTGTGGCGCACACCTGTAATCCCAGTATTTAGGAGGCTGAGACAGGAGGATTGCAGGTTCAAAGCCAGCCTCAGCAATTTAGAAAGACTGAGCAACTGAGTGAGACCCTGTTTCCAACTTAAAAAAAAAAAGCAAACAATAGGGCTGGCTGGAGGTGTAGCTTGGAGGTAAAATGGTATAGCTCTGTGTGCAAGTAGTGTTTGGATCAAATTGAACCTGGAAGTTTCATATTATTCATTCTGTGGCATGGGACATGCTGAGGTGCATGGAGATTGCTATGTGAAGACACAGTAAAATAGTTAATGCTGATCTCGTAACCAGAATGAAGGCTCCCTGGCTGGAAGGAACTTTGGTGACCATCTAGCCAACCCTCTCGCTTGAACAGGTCCCACTTAATTGGGGTTGACTTCTCTAAAAGTCTGTGTCTGTTTCTCATCTAGTTAAAGAGTTTTTGCTTTAAGCACTTTGCTGCAGTACCATTTAGTCAACAAAAGTCTATGGCACTGGTACCTGTGTTATAAATTGTATCTTTGAGATGATAACAACCTGCATAGTATAAGATGAGAAAAAGAGATCCAAATTTGTTAAATGACCATCCCCAGCAAGAGAGAGAGAGAGAGGTAAAACTTGATACAACTTTCTTCTCCCAGTTAGTGGCTGGAGCTTTTTGTTCTGTGCCATGTCAGTTATTTCTGGCTTTATATAGTCACCACATGGAGATAGAGGGTTTCCAAGTGATCTCTGGTGATTGGAAATTGGGATTAAAATTTTCAGGGGAAAGAAGGCAATCCTAACCTTGGTTTCTTGAATGTCATAAATGCTGGATGGATGCCACGTGAAAGGCCTGTGAGAACATTAAGAAGGAAGAGACCAAACAGAGGTGTGTGCATTTAGGAACTCACCTGTCCTCCATTCACCCTCATCCACTTGTGAAATCTTCTCCAGCCATTGTTGTGACGCTGCCGCATTGTTGATGACCCTCAAACAAGTAAACAAAATGCTTAAATCTCAATCTGAGCTTGTAAGTTCATTTCAATGCAGGCCCTGGGACAAAAAAAAATGTTCTTAGGAGACATTTACATCCCTCCTGTGGAATCCCGTCTTAGCCTGTTTTTTGTTGCTGTAACAGGACACCACAGGCTGGGGAAATTATAGAACAGGAGTCTCTCTGGTTCACAATCCTGGAGGTTGGAGAGTCCAAGAGCATGTGCTGGCATCTGATAAGGGCCCTGGTACTGTATCATAACATGGTGAAAGGGCAAATGAGCCTATGCAAGAGAGGGAGGGAAAGAGGAGCCAAAGTCACAGCAAACACCCTCGTGATAACTGACTTAGTCTTCTGGTGACTAACCCTTTCCGCTGAGATGATATCAATCTATCAGCAAATCAGCTGCCAAAGGCCCCACCTCTTAATATCACGGTGGCAACTCAATTTCAACATGACTTTTAGAGGGACATTCAAACCATAGCAAACACTTGGGTAGTTCAACATATCAGCCTTGCTGTTGGCATGGTTCTAATCCTGGGGCCAAGCCCTTTGAAACCCAAGTTCCCTTTCTCTACTGCATACCTGATACTTTTGATCCCCTAAACCTGAAGCCTTGCGTTGTGTTTCTTAGTTTTAACTCTGCCCACAGCATTCCAGTAGAGCCTCAGGCCCTATTGTCTCTTAATAAAGTTCCTTGATGTCAAACCCTTCCGTTTTGTGCCATCAGACCAATTATTGCAACAGCATACCTGTGGTAGGCAGAACAGTGCCCCCCCCCCAAGATGTCCACATCCTAATCCCTGGAATCTGTGAATATGTTGGGTTGGGTAACAAAGGAGAATTAAGGTTGCAGACAGAATTAAGGTTGCTAATCAGCAGACCTTAAAATAGGGGAAATATGGCATTACACAGGTAAACCCAGTGGAATCTCAAAGATCCTTAAACATGGAAGAGGGAAGTGGAAATGTCAGTGTAGAAGGCATGCAGAGCGAGAGAGACCTGACTGGCCACCGCTGGCCTTGAAGGTGGAGGGAAGGAGCTGTGAGCTGCAGAGTGCCAAGAGCCTCTGAGAAGATGCAAAAGGCCAGCAAAGCCTGCAAAACAACCAGACACCTCGCTTTCGTTCAGCGAAGCCTGTTGCTGACTTTGACCTCCAGAACTGGAAGATAATTGATTACATTTGTGTAGCAGCTTCCCCCCGCCCTTGTCTGTGTTTTTGCTTTCCATGGTTTTGGCTACTTGTGGTCAAATGTGGTCTGAAAATATTAAATGGGAAATTCCATAAATAACTCATAAATCCCAGAAATTACCAATTCATAACTTTTACTATAGTATACAGCTAGAATTGTTCCATTTTCTTATTAGTTTTTAATCTCTTACTGTGCCTGATTTATAAATTGAGCTCTATCCTAGGTATGTATGTATGAGAAATAGTACTTGTAGGGTTCAGTACTAGTGTGTGTGTGTGTGTGTGTGTGTGTGTGTGTATTGAACCAAAGGGCATTGTACTTCCGAGCTACACCCCATACCTGTTTTATTTTTTATTTGGAATCAGGGTCTTGCTTGCTAAGATGATGAGAACCTCGCTAAGTTGCTGAGGTTGGCTTCAAACCGTGATCCTCCTGTCTCAGCCTTCCAAGCACTGGGATTACAGGTGTTCATCACCATGCCTGGGTCTGTTCAGTACTATTTCAATCATATATTCCTTAATTTATTGGCTTACTGCCCCTTTTCCAGGAAAAGAATATTTAACATTCCTTTATTTTTATGCAGTGCCCCTCCAACTATACCTGAGGCTCCTACTGACCTCTTGGATATTACTGCCAACTTTGGGAATCTATGATCTAAAGTTTCAGGTATCCATGGGGTGTCTTAGAATTATCTCCAAAGGATAAGAGGGGACTATTGTATTGATTTAAGCCACTAAATTTGTGGTAATTTATTATAGCAGCAGTAGAAGACTCACATATCCTCCATGTCCTTCCATCTCTTATATTTGTGTTTGACCCCAGTGACCCAGCTACATGGCCAGGTCTTTTTTTTCCTGCCATTATTGAAGTGACTATGTTAGAAAGTATGGGTCACAGTAAGTCTCTTTTGTCCTGTTAAGGTTAAACTTTTCATGTTCCTGTTGCAAATTGATACTTAAAAGTTCACCAAATAGAACTCAAGATTTAAGAACCATAAGAATCGCAGGCAGATTGCATCTGTAGTTACCAATTCATCTAACACCAGGTCCCCCTTTCTGTGAACATGGACAAATGACAATAGCTCTCTGACTCCTAGTTTTATCATCAGTAAAAGGTAGTAAATCTCATTGGGTAGAACTCCTGCAATGATTAAAGGATAATGCTAGAAAAGTGTTTAACATAGTACCTTGTACAAAGTAACTTTTTCATAAGTGATATTATTATCTTCAACATCTGGTTGAGTATATCTCAGCTGGCACATTGAGTAGATACGCTAATTCAACCAAAGACCTTGATGAAATACCACAGGAAGCCAGGTGTATGGTTCCCTCTGCATCTAAGAACCATGAACTCTGCCTCACTCCACATGCAGGGGACCGTGTCTTTGACCCGGAGACCAAACTACAGAGAGGCAGGAAAAAATAATTAGGTCATTTTCGACACAGAAACTTGAAAGCATATGGTATGGCGGGAAATAAGGGCTCAAATTCAGACTACCAATTAATAGTTTTGGGCACTAGACAAATCACTCATGCCACAAAGACCCATTTCTTCAGCCCTAAAATGAGGCTAACAAAATCTACTTTGTATATTTGTCATAAAGATAAAATAAAAAAATGTATATAAATAATGGAATTTTTTAGCATACATTTGCCACAAAATATGTAATTAATAAACAACAGGGGTGAGTGTGTGTGTGTGTGTGTGTGTGTGTTAGTAGGGATTGAACCCAGGGGCATTCTACCTCTGAGCTATACCTCCTGTCCTATTTTATTTTTTATTTTGAACCGGGTTCTCACTAAGTTGCAGAGGACCTTACTAAGTTTCTGAAATTGGCTTCGAACCTGAAATCCTCCTGTCTCAGCCTCCCAAGCAAGTACTGGGATTACAGGTATGCACCACCACGCCCAGCTTCATTTGCTACACTTTTTTTTTTTTTTGCAGTACTAGGGATTGAACCCAGAGATATTCTACCTCTGAGCTATATCCTCAGGCCTATTTTTTTGTTTTTGTTTTGTTTTGTTTTGTTTTGTTTTGTTTTGTTTTGAAACAGAGTCTCACTAGGTTGCTCAGAGTCTCACTAAATTGCTGAGACTGTCCTTGAACTTGTGATCCTCCTCTCTCAGCCTTCCAAGTACTGGTATTACAGGCATGTGCCACCACTCCCAGCTGCTACATTGTTTTTTTTTTGCGGAACTGGGGATTGAACCCAGGGGCATTCTACCTCCGAGCTACACCCTGGCCTTATTTTTTATACTTTATTTTGAAACCGGTCTCACGAAGTTGTGGAGGGTCTCACTAAGTAGTTGAGGCTGGCCGAGAACCCGGATCCTCCGGTCTCCACCTTCCAAGTACTGTGATTACAAGCGTGCGCCACCATGCCCAGCCAAGTACTGTGATTACAAGCGTGCGCCACCATGCCCAGCGGCTACATTCTTAATAGATTTCCCTGCCCAGTACTTGGGAGGCTGATACAGGAGGATCACAAGTTTGAGGTCAGTCTCAGAAACTTAGCATGACTCTCAAAAACTTAATGAAACGTTGTTTCAAAGTAAAAAATAAAATAGGGCTACAGATGTATCTTGAAGATAGAATGCCTCTGTGTTCAACCTCCAGTACTAAAAAAAATTTTTTTCCTTACATCCTGATAAGAGAATTAAGATTAATTATAAAATTCTCACCTGAAGGTAGATTCAGTTTTAAGTCCATACTGTCCACCAAAATCCAGATTTCTTAGGATCCAGTGCACAAACAGAAGTGAAAAAGAATTTTAGTGGTTGTATATAGTCATGGACATTGTCTATTGTAATAAGTTTTTGATGTGATCCTCAAACTGGTCAAGCAGCTTAGATTAAAAACCTGGTTCAATCCCCTGGTCCAGTGAATGAATGAATGTGTGGCTTATTGAATGAGTACATACCTAGTCTAGGAGCCCTAACTTCACACCAACCCCTTAGATGTTGTGTCTCCTCAATAAACATAGTTAAGAGGAAAGATAATGTACCGAACATTGACTGGCATGCCAACCAAGATTTATCACTATAAAATATCAAATGTAATTTCTGGTCCCTGTCCATCACACCTGAGTTTTGGCGCTGTAAGCCAGTTCTCTGAGAAGGTTGTTGATCCTGAAGAAATTAATTAATGGAATTTAGGATGCAGTGGGGTGAAGAGATCAAATCTTGGCCTACAGAAATGTATCAACCATCCCCAAATCCTTTCCCAAATATCAGCCATCTCTTCATCATTAGACAACCTGACCCTTTCCCCAGAAAACACAGCAGACCTTGGCAACGAGGCCAGGGTGGGAAATGGGGGTTTGAGAAGCCACTGGAGTGGGTGAGATGGAACCTACATGTGTATCATGTGAGAAAGGATGGCAGAGGGGGTGAGGACCTTGCTTTCTACCTGAAGCGCCTTACAGAGCTGGGGAGCCAAGATCAGGGATTAGTCATTCTGAATCCCTTTCTTGGGACCTTGGCAGAGCTGTGTTGTAAGAATGGGAACAGTGATTTCCTGGCTGGGTTTGAGGTGTATTAACCTTTTATTTATAAGGGAGGAGAAAATAAACAAAGAGAGTGCATGGTGTGACTTGCCCTGGGACTCCAAGAGCCAAGTGCCTGACCAAATACAGCACTGCTGAGCTGGTATCATCTGAACCAGCCTTCTGGCGGCTAGGAAAAATGTGATCTCTTTTGATATTTTCCAAGATGAAAATCCTATGCACAGACCTTGAAAGAGCCTATAAAACAGTGTCCTTATTTTGGCCTTATAATTAAGTATTAATAGAAGGGCTGCACTGTTTTACAAGGCAATATTCTAGTTCCTGAGTGGGTAAGAGACGCAGCTGCTTGCCAAAAATGGTAATTTATTCTGACAAGTACCCACCACCCCTATTCCCACCCCAGAGCCTGATGAGAGAAACAGGGCTAGGAATGTTCTGAAAGAGTTAAAATAAAGATGCATAAACTCTGGTGGGGATGGGGGTAAAAAAAGAAAAGAGGGAGCAGCAGGGACTATTAACTGGAAGCCAAGTTGGGTTTGCCATTGGCATGGGTATCTTGATAATATTGAAGGGGGATTCCGAGGTTAGGAAGTGAGAGGGCTTCTGACTGTTGTCTCTTCCTGAAGATAAGAGAGCAAGCAGAAATAATGTAGTCTGCTCCAGGTCTCGCCCAAGCTGCAGTTCTGGGAAGGTGCGCCATCTCCCATAAAGGAAAGTGAAATGTGTTTTCATTTTTCCCCCATAAAAAATAATTTTTAAAGTATGGTTTGGTTTCCAGACAGTTTTAAGAGCTAAAAGGCTCAAAGGGTGGGGGTGGAAGGAGTTAGGAATGGTAGTAACATTTAAATGTGCAAAGAATTACCTTAATATGGGTGAATTTCAGGAATTGGACATTTGATATCAGCTTCTTTTCAGATCAATAGTTGACTCCTTAAAATATTCATATACTGCAGAGTCTGGATGCAACTAAGTTATAAAACGAGATGTTTGAAAAGCATTTGTTTCCCGAAAATGTGCTCCCAAAGGCTTACATTTTAGTAAACTTGACTTTAGAAGACCTGCTCTAGGCTATTACACCTAGGTTACTTAACAAAGCCCAGGGGCAAAGTTGCCTTTGGCTACACCATTAGAGAAAAGATTTCCCTGAAAACTTGCTTTCTTTTATCCTAGTCCTGAAAATCATTTCTTTAAACATTTTCTGCATTAAAGAGATGTAAAGAAAATGATACTTAAGTGAACTCAAATTTATGTAAAAGAAAAGGAACCCACTGTCATTTGCACCTCTCTCTTCTAGACCAAACTGTAAGGAGGGAAAAAGTAACCTGAATCCACCAAGGAAGAAAAAGAAAGAAAGAAAAAGCAGTGATTGGCTAAATTCATTCCCTGGTCCTTCAGAAATTATGTGCATTTTCCCAATAGCCCTTTCATTGCCAAAAAGCACAATCTTAAGTTGTACATATTTTTCCCATTTGTAAAAAAAGTGCATAATTGAAATGCTTCCAGAAGCAAAATATTTACATTTTTGAAAGTGGCTTTTAAAAAAGGTCAAATAAAGCTAAGTATTTCAATGATACATAAAAAGAATCTAAAAATGGCATCATCTTATTTATGGGCTTCCAAGTGTGTGAAAGATTGCTTCAGACTCAGCAAGAATTGGCAGGTCTAGAAATATCTGGAGAGTTCTCTTCCCCCTAGAGGATTTTTTTTTTTATCCTGAAGAAATTAACTAATGGAATTTAGGATATAGGGGAGTGGAGAGATCAAATCTTGACCTGTAGAAATGTTTGTTATTGGTACTTAACATTTTCAAATATATGACTTCAAACTAAAAATTTTTCTCACAATTCTGTGGGTTAGCAAGGCACTGCCTTTGCTGTTTTTCCCTAGATTCATTCATTTTATTCCATTCATTCCCCAGGCTCAGCTGGAATAGGCAGGCCTCTTTCTCTACTCTGTCCCTTGTCCCGGAATTCTCTGTGCCGTGGCCGCTCAAGGCTGCTGCTCTCCAAGAGGCTCAAGATGGCCGGGTGTGGTGGCGCACACTTGTAATCCCAGTACTTGGGAGGCGGAGACCGGAGGATCCTGGTTCGCGGCCAGCCTCAGCTACTTAGTGAGACCCTCCACAACTTCGTGAGACCCGGTTTCAAAATAAAGGATAAAAAATAGGACTGGGGGTGTGGCTCGGAGGTAGAACGCCCCTGGGTTCAATCCCCAGTACCGCAAAAAAAAAAAAAAAAAAAAAAAGAGGCTCAAGATGGAAACTGTGAGGTTCGGGTGCTGGAACTCAGCAGTATTGCTTCTGCCTCATTCTGTTAGTCATAGACATCACAAGCATAGCCCAGATTCAAAGAGCTGTATAGGAGAAGTGACCAAGTCTACCCCAAAGGAGTGCATACCCTGAGATGGGAGGTGGTAGCCATTAAGCCATCTACCAGGGTAATTTGTAAGATTTGGTGCTCGGGTTACCGATGATGAAAGGACTATTTGTTTTTCTTGCTGGACAGATGCAAACCTACCAGGAATTGAACTCTCTGGTATTTCCCCACCACTGCCCACTCTGACTGTTTGTCACCATACAGATGTGATGGAGCACTAACTTTTCTCAGAAAGTGCCTGACACATTGTAGAGCTGAAAATAAACGGAAAGTGTTGAACTATGGATACATGTATTGTGGATAAAGCTTTCTCCTTCTATAATAATTTATGAGAAGCTGGGCTGGTGGCACATACCTGTAATACCAGCACTTGGGAAACTGAAACAGGAGGATCACAAGGCCAGCTTCAGTAACCCTGTTTTAAAATAAAAATTAAAAGGGCTGGGTATGTAGCTCAGAGGTAGAATGCCTCTGGGTTCAACCCCTAGTACTAATACTACTAATAAGAGTAATAAAAATAATAATACATTCATAAGAAAAGAATCCATGGTTTTCTTGGAGAGGGAGTGGGCTGAGGTGGAACGGGTTCCACAGTAGGTGACAGATTCTGATTCCCTCTGTTGTATTTCCCTGACGTAACACAATAAAAAATGGCGACTGTGGTACATAGCAGAAGCCGCTCTCATGTGGAGGGCAGGAGGGGAGTTGGAGCGAGCATTTTCTGCTGTCTGAAGACCTTGAGGATCAGCATCTCTCCGCATGCTTCTTCCACAACTAGATTGAGAAGCTCTGCGTTACTAAATATGTGGCCTTGGCCAAATCACTTATTTTAGAAGCTATGGGAATAAGCCTAACACCTTTCTATGCTTTTTCACCGATTATTATGAGGATAAAATAACCCCATAGCAAATCTGGATGCAAATGCCCTACACCTCCTGAAGTCCAAAGCTGGAACTGGAACTAGTGGGATACCATTATTTTTCTCTTCTGATGAACAAAATTGTTCAAGTGATAATGGTGATCTCTCTGCCTTACACCAATATATTTACTAGTTTGTGGTTTGTAACCTCAAAGCAATTACATCTAAAAGGGTAACCTTAAAGAAGAGATCAGTGCTCAACAATTATAATCATTATTCTCTTGTTGTATATTATGTGCCTTAATACCTGAAAGAAAAAGCCAAGTTTTAATTTTTTAATTTTTATTCATTTTTCCTCTTTTTTATTGGTGCATTGTAATCATACATAATGATGATGCTCAAAGCAATAGAAACACAGATGCACACAGCACTTGGTGAGCCCCCCGGGCTCCCACCCCGCTCCCTCTCCTCCCTGCGTACGATATTGAGATTGGCATTGATAATTTTGCGTATGTACCTTGTGTCCATTGAAGTGTTTCCTTTATCAAATCTCCCTCCCGTAGGCCCCCTCCATCACTCCGCTAGGGGTTCTTCTCCTTTATCTGGAGTCCCTTTTTGTATTCTAATTTCTCCTTAGCTTGCACATATGAGGTAAAACATCTGACCCTTCAGTGTTTTATGTTTAAAAGAAAAGAGATGCATATTTTGCCAATATAGTAGGGTCCCAAATAAGAACTTCTATGAACTAAATGGCTACATAGCATGGCAAATAAAAGCTGTTTTATATTTTATTTTACCCACACAGCTTCTCTTCTAATATTATTTTAATAGATATGAGGCTGACCAGAACAATATGTATTTCCACTGGTGAGTATGCCCTTGCACCCAGAAGTAAATTGTTTGACGTACACTTCCTCAGCCTGCCCCTTCCTTCCTAGGGAGGCAGACCCCGGAAGTCTCCAGCGGCCACGCTTTCCTGTTCGCAGCCCTGCTGATTCTGCTTGCATCAACCCAGATGGGAACAATACAAAACGAAAAAGCTACTTTTACCAATTGTGTCAGTCAGCCTTCCATTTCTATCATGAAATACCCGAAATCATTGACTTATTAAGAAAAAAAAGGTTTATTGGCTCACAGTTTTGGAGGTTTTAGTGTAAGACTGAATGGAATCATTGCTTTAGACTTCTGGTGGGCATGTGGATGGCAATAGCAGAGAGTCCTTGTCATAGCAAACAGCCTACCTCATGGGCAGGAAGCAAAAGAGGAAGAAAGAAAGGGACCAGTATCCCATAATCCTCTTCCAGGACATGCCTCGGATGACCCACAAGGACACACCTACTAGTCTCCACTGCCTCCCAATAGTGCCACCTGGGGACCAAACCCTTAACATATAGGCCCTTGAGGGACATTCAGGATCCAAACTAGAACATCAAACATTTCAGAAGCTTATAAATTTCACTAAAGATTTAAAGATCATATAAAAATGCAGTCTTTTCTCCGTATTTTGTTTTCCTTGAACTCTTTTTTTTCCCCCTCATTTTTGTCTCTAATACTTTTATGGTCTTCTGAAATCAGCTCCTCCTACATAGAGAACAATCGAGGTCTCAGGACCTCAAGTGAATTTATTAATTTCTCCAACAAAGGCAGATTTCTTTCTAAAATGATCCCCATGCTCACCAGTAAGAGAATGAAAGTCTCTTCATATTTTAACATAATTTTATCTCAAGTTTCTACTGTATAAGCTGATGTCTGCATTCTGTTTTAGCCATCTAGATTCTTAATGCCATTAATATTAGGAGACAAAATTAAATTAGGAAATATACCCCCTTAAAACTTAACATTATCATCAGTTTTTTGCCCACATTTCCAAACTCCTTCATTTTTCCCCAGAACCCACTACACTCCTTCCCGAGCTAACTCCTCCTCCTCAGTCTCTGCACATGACCTGTCTTCTTAACTCACGGTCAAAGCCAAGGTCATGCAGTAAAAATTCCTGAAGCTCCTGCTCTTCTATGTAAAAGCTAACTTATATCTGTACCCTGGCTTGCTTCTTCCTGTCTGGTGTGAGAGGAAAAAGTATTAGTCCTCTGGCTCAAAGCTAATTCTGCTAGTTGTTCTTGTGATCATTCGACTCCCTGTTTTACCCATTTCCCTCTCCCTCTGACCTCTTCAGCTTCCCTGGTTCACCTGCCTCTTTTTCCTAAAACCCTCAATCAAGACCCCTCTAGCTACAGCTCTCTTTCCCATCACCTCTGCAACTGGGCCATTCATATTTACCATGACTGACTGTGGTACTTGCTGCCAGCATCTTTTCTTCCTTCCTCTGGTCACCAATGCCATTCCCTACTGCCTCCTGGGCATGTTGGCTTTTTCTCCCCAGTCCCTGCATTTACCTAGGCAATGTTGGTTAATTCAGAGATGCACATACAACCAAGTCAGACCAAACAGCAAATCAGACTCAACTTTTACAACTTCTTTCCAGTAAATGAAAAAGTGGACTTTTCCAAGGTTTGGACCCTGGAAATATATAGCATTGAAGTTGCAAGAGGCTGTCTGCTAATGCCAAGGGCAGAGGTCAGCTGAGAAGGAAGCAAATGGAAGGACTAGCTGAGAAACCGAGGGGACCAATCCTGGTGACATCATTGGTCCTGGTGATGTCATTGCTGCTGCCAACTCCAACAGTGAGTAAAGGCAGAAATACTCTTGGGTATTTCAGTTGTGCGAGCCAATAGATAGCTTTTCACCCAAGTCATTTTAGTTGTATTACTTTTCCTGTCGTTCTCAAGGAAAAATGTCTTGTGTGATGCCTTTCCCCATTTCCAATTTCTCACTTCTCATTCATTTCTTAATCCCCTGCAAAGTGTCTTCCAGGCTTACTGTACCACTAATAGTTCTGTCACTGAGTTCACCTCCTATTTGCCAGACATTATTTCACTTGTCTTTTCTGTAACATTTGAAAATACTGGTCAATCTCTCCTGTTTTGAAATGACTTCATCCCTTGAAATGAATTTCATTTTATTCTCGATGAGTTTTCATCCTTTCTGCAATTTCTTTTTCCCTTTCTTTCCTCAAATCTTAATTCTTATCCTAATCACAGTTTCATCCTCATCTTATTTTCCAGATGTATGTTCTTTTCTAGTGTGGTTTTATCAACTGTGAAAATTTTAATTATCACTTATATTCTAACAGTTTCCAGGTTTACATCTCTAGCTTAAAGACTTTAAGTCTTATAAATTTTGCTAAAGATTTGAAGATCATATAAAAAAGAATGCAGTCTTTTCTTAGTTTATTGTTTTCTTTCAGCTCTTTTTGTTTCTTCCTCATTTTTCTCCCTAATACTCTTAGGGTCTTGTGATCAGCTCCCACTATGTCGAGCTTTGCACTCTAGACTCCTACAGTAGCCAAATACTTACCTTAGAGTTGAAAGCAGAAGTCCCATCTTCCCCACAACCTGATTTGCCTCCTTCCTATGTTTCCTCTGTATCTATATTTATCTCAGACAATAACACCACTAGCCCCATAAGTGGACAAGTCAGTCACCATCAAGGGCTTTCTTATCTCCCCTCTTCCCTCTATCTAGTTCCTCTCCCATTAATCTATGACCTGGGAAAAACCTTCTAGTTTGGTTTTTCTCCTAACAAAAGCAGAGATATTAGTAATATTCATTGAGAAGACTAAAACAATTCACATTCATACTGCATGTGTGTGTGTGTGTGTGTGTTTATGATATGTTACAATTTACATAAATTTAGCCTTTGTGCCATTTATCTATGAATGTTTAATAAACCATTACATAACTTAGTGGCTTAAAACAATGATAATTTATTTTGCACATGCATCTGTGAATTAGGTAGATCGTGAAGGGCACAGTTTTCTCTGTCCCACATACCATCAATGGGGTGGCTGCTAGGGATGGAGTGTGTGTTACCGGGGGCTTGAACCTGGGGGCATTCTACCTCCAAGCTACACTCCCAGCCCTTTTTTTATTTTTTGTTTTGTTTTTTGAAACAGGGTCTCACTAGGTTGCTGATAGTCTGGCTGCGTTGCTGAGGCTGGCCTTGAACCTGCGATCCTCCTGTCTCAGCCTCCCAAGTACCAGGATGACAGGTGTGTGCCACCACGCCTCACCGGGGAGCCCACTTTTAAGATGGCTTGCTCAGATGATTGTCATGTCAGATTGGGCTGTGGCTGAGCTAAGCAAGGCCATGGCCCTAGGCCAGTGTTCTCTATGTGGGTCTCCCGGCCTGTTAGAACCCCCTCACAGGATGAGCAACGAGCACCCCTGAGGGAGGAGTGGAAGTTGTCCCTCTCCTGGGCCCAGAAATTGGCACAGTGCTCTCAGTCACAGCCAGGTTCAAGGAGAAGGGGACATCACACTTCTCAGTGGGCAGACTGTCAAAGAATCGAGGGGCCAATTTACAAAGCCGCCGCAGCTCTTTCCATCCACACGACTATTCTTCTCGCCATAGCTTTTGCCAGCACTTTGTGTTTTGATTTTATTTTATTTATTAACTGTTGTCATAACCTATTAATCGGTCTCTTTGTCTCTATTCTTACTCTCCTCGAATATCTTCCCTGTACCTGACATTTCTAAAAATTATGCTATTTTTTACCTCATTCAAAGCCCTTTGATAATGCCCCACAATACGAATGATATCCAAATTCTTTTGCATTTCATCCCAATCCATATGCCAAGATACTTTGGAACATCAAATCAAATTCACAGTGGGACAGTGGGATATTTAATAACTTCAAGACATACACAGAGACATCTGTCAGAACTGTGAGTTCTCTTAAAGGCTCTGTTCGCTTGAGGTCATTAATAGTTTCAACATCAGCTACATTCCTTTTGATGATGATATACTTTAGGGAAGCTTGGTTTTGAACGATTTTGTGATAAAAAAATGTACTATATGAAAATTGGTGTGGAACAAGAAATGAGGGCGGTGGTATCCAATTTAATTCCTAGGTTTCAGAAGGTGCTCAATGCCCAGTAGATAAGTACATACCATTCGTAAATGATTAAAGATTAATTAATAAAGTATTTTTTTAAAAATTTACGCATGTTGTTTTTCAAACTGCTAGTACGCCGGGCATGGTGGCACATGCCTGTAATCCCAGTATTTGGCAGGCTGAGATGGGAGGAAGGCAGGTTCGAAGCCAGTCTCAGCAACTTAGGTTCTCAGTAATTTAGTGAGACCCTGTTTCCAAATAAAAAAGACTGGGGGTGTAGCCCCTAGGTAGAAGGCCCCTGGGTTCCATCCCCAATACCACATTAAAAAATGCTAATAAATTATTAGGACATAAATACTTAGCAACATGTTTGGACCTATGTACCTAATAAATAGAACTATGAAGTATTTCTTTTATCCTAGGACTACCATGAAAGAATTACTAAGTCACTAAGTACATTGTGAACTGAGGAAGTTTGGGAAACTTGTGTGTAATGGATGAGACAGAAGTTTAAGAAAACATTTAAAAACTGTTGGCCAGCTGGGTGTGGTGGCACACGCCTGTAATCCCAGTACTTGGGAGGTTGAGACAGGAGGCTTGCAGGTTCAAGGCCAGCCTTGACAACTTAGAGTCTCAGCAAAGTAGCAAGACCCTGTTTCAAAACAAAACAATACAAAAGAGCTGGGGGTATAGCTCACAGGAAGAATGTCTCTGGGTTCAATCCCTAGTACCACAAAAACAAGCAAACAAAAAAACTATTGGCCCTATCTCCTTCGTCTCCCACAGTCACCAAGGTACCCAATGAGGAGGAAAGATGTTAGTTTGCTTGAGGTTTTCAGAATATATTACTTTGTGCCCCACATCCTATTTCTTCCATGTTTACCCCAAATGTCACCCCTAGCCGAATTTATTCTCTCAAATCCTCAATCCCATAATGTTTCGCGTTTCCTTTTCTGTAATCCAGACTCCCACTCCTTGCTTTCATTTACCCTCCAGAACTTCTTCCATGAGCTAATAACTCTCCAGTGTCTTGAATTCCTTTATAGCACATTGACCAAAGCAAATGTCTCCCCTGGGTCCCTGGCTTTTCTGCAGCCTTCCTAAATGGGAGTGTGTTATTCGCTGATATTATAATATTCTCTTGGAATATTCCAAGGGAATATAATAAGCAGAGCCCTCCTTTCCAGTCTTCTGAAACATTTGTGTTCTGGTGAGACTCCTGCCACCAAGCTCCATCCCCTGCTTTGCCCCAGCCTCTCTATCGTGAAGGTCCTTCATTCCTCATCCCTCACTACACCTTCCCTCAGTCAGCAGCGAGTGTGCCCTCTGACTTGTGGTCCTCTTCTCCACCCTGTCTTGTCTCCATCCTGAGTGAGCTCAGCAACCATATGAATGAATCAGCTCACAGCCAAGCCTCTCAGTGTCTTGGTCTCCTCCTCTCCAGTTACCAGCTCTTCTGCACCACATCAGCCCTCCTGGAGTCACAGTCTAGCCCAGAGCTGTCAAAATGTGGTCCAGGGACTGGCTGCACCAGGATCGTTGAGAAGGCTTGAAAAAAAATGCTAATTTCGGGGCCAATTGCCTAGTTGTATTGAATCACATTTTTATTTTTATTTATTTTTGAGAAAAGGTCTGAGGATCTGCTTTTTAACAACCCTCTCAGGTGATTCTCTAGGCAAAATTTTGAGATGTGATGCGCTAAACATAGTTCCTATAAAAAAAAAGACTCCCTATTTTAATTTAATAACTTAGAAACAGAACTGGGCATGGTGGTACATGCCTACAGTCCCAGTATTTGGGAGGCTGAGACAGGAGGATCACAGGTTCAAGGCCAGCCTCAGCAAACTAGCAAGACCCTGTTCCAAAACAAAAAATAAAAAGAGCTGGGGGTGTAGCTACCCATGGGTTCAATCCCCAGTACCACACACATGCGTGTGCATACACACACAAAACAAAACAAAACAAAACAAAACAAACAAAACCCTTAGAAACTACACCATCTAACCAGAATCTCCTATCTTTCTGGACTATCTTCTCAGTTATTCCTGCCATAACTGCTCTTGGTATAATAAGCCCTCTCCCTTCGCCATCTTTCTCTTCATGCACCGGCTCCTGATTTTACTTCTCTCTCTTAGCTTAGATTTACTACTAAGCATAGGAAGGACAATTAACTTCTCTTGAGCATTTCTGTATGATATGTACTAAGTCCTTTACTAAATGAATTAATTTAACCTTCGCAACAACTTAATGAGGCAGATGCTCACTTTAATCTTCATTATTCTTCTTGCTGAAGTGTTGGATTCTCTTGCTTCTCCATGCTTCCTTTGCATCCATCTGGCAAAGCCCTGATCCAGGATTCATCTTCCCGTGCTGACTCCCTGGCCTCTGCGCACAGGAAGAATTGGTATAGCGCGAGTTCAAGGCCACCTGCCTCGATGGGCCCTGAACACTAGCTTCCTGGTTTGGGCATGCTCTCCCAGTCTCTAAAGAATTATTGCATACCTCGTACCCCACCCATCCCCTTCTTTCAGCAGAGAACTTAGATTTCTTATAAAATAGAGACTCTCAAACAAAAATGACCTAAACTGTTCACTGTCCAATCTACAAAAGCATTTATGTTAGCCCTCAAACTTCTTTCATGGATTCATGTATTTAACAAATATTTGTTAAGTACTCTCCATGCAACAGGCTCCGTACTATATACCATTTCACAGAGGAGATACAGCCACGTGTGGTGGTGCATGTTTGTAATCCCAGTACTTGGGAGACTGAGACAAAGGATCACAGGTTCGAAGCCAACCTCAGCAACTTAGCAAGACTCTCAACAACCTCATGAGACTTTGTTTCCAAATAAAAAAGGGCGGGGTGTACCTTGGAGGTAGAATGTCTCTGGGTTCAATCCCCAGCACAGCAGCAACAAAACGGAAAAACGGAGCAGACACATGGCCTTCCGCTTGGGGCTGTTCTTGAGCCCTGTACTCCTCTGGCTCTCTGGCCCTCCTGCCTTTTCACAACCATACCCTATCGATTATCCACCCTTCCACCATTCTAGCCTTTCCTCATTACCAACCCCTTTCATCAATATGTCTAGACTGCTCTCACATCATAACAAAACAAAAATGAGAAAACCTCACTCTATAACTGTCACCTCCGTCTGTGGAGCCTCATTTCTTGGGATAGAGCGTGGTCTGGTCTTCTTTCTAGCCTCCCTCTTTCTCTTCTTCTTCTCATGCCAACTTGTTCTGTCTCCACCAGTCCTCGGGTGTGGCCTTTAGGACGGTTACCAATCATCTCTTGCGGCTAAATCCAGTGGGCACTTTCAGTTGCGGTCTTATTTGACCTCCCGGCAGCATCATGCAGTAAATCACTGTCCATAATAACCGTCTCTTTTTCTCTAGGCTCCCACAGCCTCCCCCTTTCCAAGCTTTTCTCTATGACTGCCCCCGCCCTGCCCCTCCTCCTATCCCTGAACTTCAGGTGCTGAGTGTCTCGGTCTCTGGCCCCCACACTCTGCTCCTCATCTCTGTCTGTTCCCAGGTGATGTCACCTCTGTTAGGCTTCTGCCTGAGTGCTGATTCAACCACGTGCTGGCCAAGTCCACGGGCGAGTTGCTCAAGCCAGTTAATTAAGTCTGCGGAATGTCTACGCTTTAGCCGGTGCTATACCAGGTACCATAAATTCTAACCAAGGGACACATTTTGCACTCAAGTTCACTGTCTCACTTGTCCCAAGTCCTTTTCCTCTTATGGATAGCAGGGAGAAATTACAGTAAGGTTGATATTTGTCCTATAAAAATGCTAATATTGCATGTATTAAGAGGTTTTTTGGTTTCTTGTATTTTATTCTGCTATGTACTTGTGTGTGATATCGGTTCAGAGACCAAGGATTAGAGAGTCAAGGGAATTTTCTTAAGGTCACACAGCCAGATAGCGGTAGGACAAAGATTCAAACTGTAATCTGTATGGCTACAATTTGTGTGTGTGTGTGTGTGTGTGTGTGTGTTGCTGGGAATTGAACCTAGGGGCATTCTACTTCCGAGCTGCACCCCCAGACATATTTCATTTTTTATTTGGAAGCAGGGTCTTGCTAAGTTGCTGAGAGCCTCGCTAAGTTGCTGAGGCTGGCCTTGAACCTGCAATCCTCCTGTCTCAGCCTCCTAAATACTGGGATTACAGGTGTGCCCCACCAGACCTGATTTTTTACTCCAAATATTATAACCTTAATTCTACAATAACAACAACAATAATTATAACAACAATAATAATTGTAGTTAATGTTAACACTATGGTAAACATTTTTACACATTTTATGCTTTTAATACTCATAGTAACTCAACGATATAGGACCTATGCACATTCCCATTTTACAGTGTGAAAACTGGTGCTCAGAGAAGTTCAGAAACTTCCCTGATGACAAATCTGGTTGGTGGTGGAAGCAAGAGCCAGACCTGGAGTCTGAGCTCTTACCTGGTTGCCAGGGCTCCAGGACCCTGGACAAGGGATGGGGAAGTTTGCAGGTGAGACTGTGTCCAGGGCTCTACTTCAATGGCGACAGCTTCACTTTTATCTGTTTAACATATTGGATTGTGTTATAAGATTTCACTCTGATAATGATGATAAGGGAAAACCTTTTCATTTTCCTAACTAAGTACTTTATTTCCCTCAGTCCCTCTATGAGAAGCCACACACGATCTCTCTTTCTTCTGAATCTAGAGATGTTAGGAACAGCTTTGTTGACAGTCCGGTATCGACCTTGAAAAGCAAGTTGACTGGTGGATCTATTTGCTTTCTCCTCTGGTCTAAGAACTTTGTGATTGATCACATTAACCCTTTGCTTTGGCATTCTAGAAGCTCAAAACCAAAAAAATCCAACTCTCTAAGGACCTTGTGGCTTACCTATCTAAATTCTTTTCTCTTTGGCTTTAACCGGCCATTCCAGTTTTTTCCCTTGGTTGGTCCAGATGTTTTAAATTTTTGCATATGTTTTCAGTAAAGTTGCTCCATATCCTTTTGGGAAAAAGACTTGACACAATCAGAGATAATGTGTATGAGACATATGTAAACCATAATTATGAACCATAATTGTAAATATGCAAACATAAGGAGATAAATACAAGAGTTAAGGGTCTTTTTTAACAACTGCCTTATAGCCCAGCTATGTTTCTTTCAGATAAATGGAAATAAAGATTAGGAGAACTAAATAGAGCCCTGTGAGTCCACCATTCTGAAATGGAGGCAACATTTCAAAAGAAGGGAGGACATAACTGTGTGTTCATTGCTCAGTGATTCAAGAAAAAAACAATTCCTCATGCCTTAAAGTATTTAGAGTGCTGTTTTAAAAATTATTATTTACATGTACAAAGGATTTTAATCTGTGCTCTCCCCATTATCATTTGGATGTGGGATATTCCCCAGAAAAGCTCGTGTGTTGTTAAGGAGGAACTATGAAGTGGGGCTCTGACCTCATCAGTGGGTTAATCCAGTGATGGATTGTTCATTTGAATGGATTAATGGGTGACGACTGCAGGCGGTCGGGGCATGGCGGGAGGAGGTGGGTCCCTGGGGCATGGCCTTGAGGATTATATCTGTCCTGGCCACATCCCCTCTCTCTCCACTTTTCAGCTTCTCTCTGCCACACTCTACTGCCATGATGTTTCCACCTTGGAGTTGGCCAACTATGGACTGAACCTCTGAAACTGTGAGCTAAAATAAACTTTTCCTCCTCTGAGTTGTTCTTGTCTGGTATTTTGGTCATGGCAATGAAAACCAACTAAAACACCTTCACAAAATCAGCTTCATTTGATACATCTATAATAAGTACTTAGGGATAACATGCACCTGTGTACAATTGACTGCACAATTTTGAAAGAACCAAGTGCAGAGTTAGATGTTTATTTAAGCAGTCATACAGAAAAAAATGCTAGAAAGAAAAAAAAGCTTACAGTAATATTTTATAAGACAAACAAAGTGGCACTTAATCATCAAATATTTATTGAGTTCCTATTATATACCAGGCACAATTCTAGGCACTGGGCACCCACTGATTAGAAAATATAAGCAACGTCTCTGTGACCTGTTAACTGGATTAACATTTTGTTCAACACCAAATGTATTCCTGTTTTAGAAGAACGCATGTCACTTTAACTTATGTACATATTTATAGGATATATCCAGTAAACATACCCACAACAAGAAAATGCTACCAATATTACTAAAGAATATATAACTCTTCTCAATGTAGTATGAGATTTGCTAATAATGTTCATGTTGGCTGGCTCACTGCTTCCATGGTGATCATGGAGAATTTCCTTTGATTATTTTTATTTGCTCAAAGGTATACTGGATAACTTATTGAAGTAAATATGTTTTAAAGAAATATTTAAATAGAAAACACAGAAGACTATCTTTTTTCTAACCAGAGTTTTCCTTTTAAATGATTTATATAGATAAAGGGTTGTGTAGCCTTGTAAACACTTGGGAATGTAGAGATAAGGCATGAATATTAGTGCTATCACTGTAAGCTAACTGCAAAATGAAGAATTTTTCTAAAAAACATTTCATATACAAGACAAAGGGACATATTTCCTTTACAGCATAAAGTATATCAGTCACCTTTATCTGAACCATAGTATTTACTCCTTAGAAGTTTTGCTATTCTATCTCATTTTTCAGATTCAACTTTATAGTCCTCTCTCTTTTCAAGTTTTAGAATGTATTCCCCAACAAAATAAATAATTAAACTATAGATGAACTGTCAAAAGGGAACATTATTTTAATGCAACATTAACATTTTGGTAATTAACATGGAAGTTAATGCTTTTAGCAGATGTAACAACATTAGACTTGTAAATTTTAATTAAAGTTAATGGTTCATGATAGCTGTAGGGAGTAGGCATCCTCTCTAGATACTGAAAACATGTCTAATGTGATTAGAAATACTAATTGTGGAAAAAAAAGGATGGTACTAGCAGTGACTGTTCCCCATTTCTTGCAAAGCCAGTAACTTGAAAACCCTTTCAAACGAAATTGGCAAGTACATAGACGTTAATAGAAGAGGTGGTAGTAATATTTAAAAGGACTGAATCTAAAGGCACAAACTGTTGGTGTATACTTCCCTTTCTCTAGGTATCTACCTGAGATAATTCCAAGGATAGCTTAGTGATTTTTAAACTAGGGACAAATGTTTCAGCTTTAATGTTCTCTGCAGATTCTAATGGAGGAGTGCCATCCCAAACTATATTCAAATGACTCAGTTTAGCTTTAAAAAGGGGAGAGTCAGCGGCAAACAAAAAAACCCCTACATTAAAATTTTACTAAAACAACACGAATAATGGCATACAGGTAGGTGCATGTATTAGACAGCAGAAAGCATATGCAATGTTCAAATTCGGTGACGAAGATAGATGCTTCACATACAGACTTGATGAGTCTGTCCGTTTACAAATGAGGGCCAGGATTCCTTTGATATCATCCTACGTATCGTTTCCACTAAGGGCTAAGGCCACTAATTCTAAACAATTCAGCTAAGTTACTATATTTCCTCAATTCTAGGACACATCTTAGACACATTTTAGAGACATTTATTTACTAGGATATAAGTTCCATACCTGTCTTGTTAAGACAGTACTTAAATCAGCATTTGGCAAAAGTAGGGATTTAATGCTCACAGAGCCGGGTGTGGTGGCGCATGCTTGTAATCCCAGTACTTGGGAGTCTGAGACCGGAGGATCTGGGTTCGCGGTTAGCCTCAGCCACTTAGTGAGGCCCTCTTTTCAAAAATAAAGAATAAAATAGGGCTGGTGGTGTAGCTCGGAGGTAGAATGTTCCTGGGTTGAATTTCCCTCAAAAAAAAAAAAAATATGCTCAGCTGGGTGTGGTGGTGCACGCTCGTAATCCCAGTACTTTGGGAGACGGAGACCGGAGGATCCAGGTTCACGGCCAGCCTCAGCTCTCTCTCTCTCTCTCTCTCTCTCTCTCTCTACCTAGTGAGGCCCTCTGCAACTTCATGAGACCCGGTTTCAAAATAAAGTATAAAAAAAAAATAGGGCCGGGGGTGTAGCACGGAGGTAGAACACCCCTGGGTTCAATCCCCGGTCCACAAAAAAAAAAAATGCTCACAAAATGAATGGATAAACTTAATTTTCACAAATTATAATTTACAATTAATGTTCATTCAATGTTATTCATTATATAACATACACATTACATTTTGGATATAATTAATACTGCTTGGGTGTTTTGTCTTAAAATTCCTGAGGTCATGCAGTGGGTAGCAGAGTAGAATCAAGAAAATGTAGAAAGTTAATGTTTCTATCAAATATTCTTTTGAGAATAAAATGAATGCTCCAAATAATAAATTATGCCCTGTGTCTAAGGAGTTCTGAGTAAAAAAAAAAATTTCACAAATCTACCCCAGGAGTACAAAACACAGACGGCTCAGGCAGGATGAGCTTTAAATACCAGGGACTTTGTCTGCTGGCATTCAACCAAATGAACCATAGAACCATCAGGGCTCACCCGTCACTGTCAGATTCCTCAGAGTTTAAAGCACGGGGCTGGTCAGTGTTCAGACCTGTCTCATACTTTATTTCTAACAACGGTGTGGTCTGGTCTGCAGAAATTATGGATTAAATAGAGACCATTTTAACCTCTTTTAACACTCCACGCTTGGCATGGTTTCCAGCCTATATGTAGACGAGCTAATTTGCAGGGCTAGTGAAAAGTGGTAGCCCCAAGGTTTATTGTATATTATAAACCTAATGGAATGTTGAGAATTAAAGCTTGCCTTCCAATTGGTTGCTCTGGTAAGCTTTCTAATTGGTTAGTGTTTAAACTACTTTTGAAAAAAAATGATGAGAACTACAAACAGCACAGAATCTGTTGGCAAGTGACCATTCAACAGCTCACGTTTCAACACATAAAACATTGATTATGTAATATTTTCGTTATGAATTTCAAGCCACTTTCAATAATAATACTGACCCCTAGGTCAAGTATTTTCTGGTAATTAGTAACTAGCTGAGTTAGGAGTCCAAACCTCATAAAACATTGTTAAGATGATCTTATGTTTTTATAATTTAGAAAGGTCATCAGCGAAGTTAGGTAGTAGTTCTCTGTTTTTGTTTTTCTCCTAGTGGCAAATATGAACATACACCTCACTTTTAATATCACTCCTGTCAGTTTATAAAATGTGGTATCTTAGTGTCATTAGAGGCAGAAACATAGAAGTACAAAAATTAAAATTTTGCAAACACAGAGAAGGTAAATAATAAATTTACTGGTGAGCAGGAATTTTAATTTGAAACATGACCCATTGCTCAATCTAGGGTAGACATAGTAATTTTTCCAGCCACTAATTTTTAGGTTTCTCCTACCTTTAAAAAGCATATGACAGTATATCAGCCTGGAATACTTGTAATATGATTGTCAGATTTCATAAATAAAAATATGGGTGTTCAGTTAAATTTGAGTTTCAGGTAAACAAGTCATATTTTAGTATAAGTATGCCGTATGTAGTATTTATACTTTAAAAAATTACTTCTTATCTGAAATTTGAATGTAACTGGGCATCCTTTATTCTACTGGACAACCCAACCTGCTTATCCAGATTCCAGGCCTTTTTTCCGACTGACCCTCTTAGCATTTTCCATTTCCCTAAGGGTGAGGGTGGAGTGGCTGGAGACAGGGATGTGTGGTGTCTTGACATGTGTGGCACTCTCAACCCCTCTTTTCCCAGGCCCGCCATGTCACTGTTAAAACTTTACTGGGTCTATCCCATGCTTTTATGAAAAAACCTTGAGGTTCTTTCCCCAGATTTCCAAGCATCAGGCAGTAACAAACCCCTGAGCTCTATATATGAAATCTATCCATGGTCTCAGAGGGTACTCCCTTGTAGCATTTGCAACCACAGAGCAGAAGGCAGTTAAGAATCCCTGATCCCCAAGAACCCTCTCTGCCCAGCCCTCCCGCTTCGTCACCCATGGTAAACCAGGATAAGCATTTGTTTCTTCCTTTTTGTGAGTCAGTACATCATTCCCTCATCGAGGTTTGCTTTGCTTAATGATTTAAATCAACTTGTTCTTGAGTTGGGAAACCTGGATTTTTCCATCTGTTTTTCCCAACACAGACTTTAAAGACCTACTTTTTAGAATTGAAAAGCTGAATTTAGATGTGTTTGTTTGTTTGTTTTCATCTCTAATCGGTTGTGAGGCAAAGGTGACCTGTGATTAAAAAGGGAGAGAATCACCATGTAACAAAGGATTAAAAAAAAGAAAAACATTTATTTATTTATTTATTTATTTATTTATTTATTTATTTATTTATTTATTTTTTGCGGTACCAGGGATTGAACGCAGGGGCGTTCCACCTCCGCGCTACGTCCCCGGCCCTATTTTTTTATGCTTTATTTTTGAAACTGGGTCTCACGAAGTTGCGGAGGGCCTCACTAGGTAGAGAGAGAGAGAGAGACAGGGGAGAGAGAGAGAGAGAGAGAAAGAGAGAGAGAGAGAGCGAGAGATCGCGCGTGCGCACGCGCGCTAAGGTTGGCCACGAACCCGGATCCTCCCGTCTCCGCCTCCCAAAGTACTGGGATTACAAGCGTGCGCCACCACGCCCGGCCTATTTTTTATACTTTATTTTGAAACCGTGTCTCATGAAGTTGCGGAGGGCCTCACTAAGGAGAGAGAGAGAGACAGACAGACAGACAGACAGACAGGGAGAGAGAGAACGAGAGCGCTGACGCTGGCCGCGAACCGGATCCTCCCGTCTCCGCCTCCCAAAGTACTGGGATTACAAGCGTGCTCCACCACTCCCGGCAGAAAAACATTTATGATTGTACGTTTTCACAGTATTGTGTAGCTACTCTTGGGATATGACTTTGACTAAATGTTTTGCTCAAAACTGCTGAATTTTCAGATTGAACCTAGTGATCATATTTTTCCACTTACAGGTTCTTTGGTTATCTGAGTGATCTTGTAAAATGAAATAGGTTAGAGGGGAAATTAATATTTTATTCAGTGATTATTGTGTGTTAGGCAATATGAATTACTTTGTGATACACAATATCAGATAAAATTCCTAATTACAAAGGTCAAATTAGAGCACAGACTGTGCATTTGAAGCATAAGGCCTTTTCTATTAAAGTGTATGATCTGTGGGGTATTGTGATCATATTATGTTGTGAATGGATCATAGAATTTGAAGTTACAAGATTCTGAGATCGCTTGCGTTAGTAAAATTTCCTCATTTCATAAAAGCACAGCTGTGTTTTTCAACTAAAAGGTATTGTAGAGAAGTTTCAGGAATCGTTATACTGTCCTTTTCAAATGTGTAATTTTATACTTTATACTCATCACACTTATTTAAGGCTTGTTAATAGAATGTGTTACCTACCTTTCACATTGGTGAATCTAAATAAAAGATTCATTGATCTGTGGTTGAATTTCTCTTTATCAAGGTACTCATACTCACACATATTTCTCTTGTAGCTCATAAAAATCTTACAGAACAATTTAAAAACTAGGACAGAAACAGATTATTCTATGGTGGAAATGTGCATCAGTTATTGGTAAGGATGGAAAGAACTTATACAGGTTTACCAATAATCAAAGAACTAGAATTAAAACAATAAGATGATCTTTTTCTTCTTTTCTTTCCAAACTGGCAAAAATTATAACGATTAGATACTCTGCAAGTTGAAAAATGTCAGTGAATTAGAAAAGCAAATGTTGCTCTAAAATGTTGCCATTAATGCTTTCTCTCTCTCTCTTTTTTCTTGTGGTGCTGGGCATTCTGCCTCTGAGCTACACCCCCAGCCCTGTTTTATCTTTTATTTGGAAACAAGGTCTCACTAAGTTGATGAGACCCTCACTAAGTTGCTAAGGCTGGCCTCAAACCTGTAACCCTCCTGTCTCAGCCTCCCCAGTACTGGGATTATAGGCATGCACCACCAAGCCTGGTTAATGTTGGCATTCTTCAATGGCATTATCCTATTCCAGTTTATCTCTTCCCCATAGCTATGCTATCCTCTCTCCAGTCTTCATTTACAATCTCTATAGCTATGTTTCTGAAATCAGTCTCATCTATATATTGTTAAAAATGTATAGGAGGCCATTGGTTTGTACTGGCTTTTTGCACTAGACCCAATGAAACCAAGGGGGAGAGAGAGAGAATAGTCAAATGCACAAACAAGCCGGTTTTAGTTGTCTTGCTAAGGAAGTCCCCCCTGCTTCAATCATTACAAGGAAAATAATTTTGAAATGACCAATCCACTTTCTGTTCCTGATAACTGCTTTCTTCAGTCATTCTCTGTCTATGAAGCCAATCTCCTCGATTTGGCTCCTTAGAACATTTGCTCTGTTTTATAGAGTGAGAAGGTACCCAATTCTAGAACCACAAATGAAGGCTGATTAGACCTTGAAATGCATTTATTGTAATTGTGTCTTTTGACAAGTCTTCAGACCTGTATTTTCAGCTAGATTGCTTGATCACTCATGGTTGCCTAGGACTCCGAATGGCAATGGCGTCAGAATGTACATATTGTTCTACAGTTTGTTTTCTTCAATTTTTTTGTGGGTGTTTTTTCATGATGGTACATTTATCTTTTTTTTTTTTTTTGGTGCTGGGGATTGAACCCAGGGGCATTCTACCTTTAAGCTATACTGCCAGCCCTATTACACTTTTTTTTATTTTGAGACAGGGTCTCACTAAATTGCTGAGGCTGACCATGAACCTGGGATCCTCGTGCCTCAGCCTCCCAAGTACTGGGATTACAGGCATGTGCCACCATGCCTGGCCATTTGTATCATTGTTTAAATTGTCTTCATCTGTTCATTTTCTGTGTGTTTTCCCACTCTTAATGCTCTAGCTCAAGCCATCATCATGCCTAGACAGGAAATGCCAAACCTTCCTTTACAAGTCTCCTCATATCCACTCTTGGCTGCTTTGAATTTTTCTCTAATTAGCCAAAGTCATATTTAAAAAATACTGTACTTTGCTGGGTATGAAGGTGTGCATGGCTGTAAACCAGTACTTGGGAGGCTGAGACAGGAGGATTGCAGGTTCAAGAACAGTCTCAGCAAGCCGGGCGTGGTGGCGCATGCTTGTAATCCCAGTACTTTGGGAGGCGGAGACAGGAGGATCCGGGTTCGCGGCCAGCCTCAGCTGTCTCTATCTCTCTCTCTCTCCCTGTCTCTCTCTCTCTCTCTCTCTCTCTCTCCCTGTCTCTCTCTCCCT
>PVJS01023359.1:0-29683 GCA_004027185.1 Glis glis | reverse complement strand
CGGATCCTCTGGTCTCTGCCTCCCAAGTACTAGGATTACAAGTGTGCACCACCATGCCCAGCTTAATTAAACTTTTTTTTTTTTTTGCGGTACCAGGGATTGAACGCAGGGGCGTTCTACCTCCGCGCTACACCCCCGGCCCTATTTTTTATAGTTTATTTTGAAACCAGGTCTCACGAAGTTGCGGAGGGCCTCACTAAGGAGAGAGAGAGAGAGAGACAGGGAGAGAGAGAGAGCGAGAGAGGTGAGGCTGGCCGCGAACCCGTATCCTCCCAAAGTACTGGGATTACAAGCGTGTGCCACCACGCCCGGCCTTAATTAAACTTTTATTAGCATATAATTATTGTACATATTAACATGGCTCAGTACAATATTTCAACCCATGCACTGAACAGATCAGTTTAATTAGTGTTCCCTCTTCTTAACATTATTTTATGATTGGACCCTGCAAGCTCCTCCCCTCCAGGTTTTCATAAAATATATTATAGGTTATCGTGAGCTATAGTCATCCCACTGTGCTGTGGAACACCAGAACTTATGGTACCTATTATCCAACCTCCCTTTATCCTCCCTCCTCCCTAGCCTTCCTAAGTCTCTATTAACCACTATTTCACATTCAGATTGATATTTTTCAGTTCCACATATAAAAGTGAACATGTGTTATCTGTCTTTCTGTAGCTGGGGTAAATTTTTGATAAATTATCCCTTATTGATTACATAAAGTCCTCTGTATCCTTATTCATTTGTTTGCTCTACTGACTTGAACCGAAAAAGTATATTAAAATTTCATTGTTAGTATATTTCTACTGTTCCTTTTATCTTTTGTAACTTATTCCATATGAGGTCACTGCAGTATTATTTAGTGCATAAATATTCATAACTGTTTTGTCCATACCATCATTGTGGATTGTAGCCATGAGCATTACAAGTGTTTTCTTTATTTATTTACTTATTTATTTCTTTGTTTATTTATTTTTGTGGTATTAAGGATTGACCTCAAGGGCATTCTACCTCCAAGCTACAGCCCCAACACAGGGTCTCATTAAATTGTGGAGGGCCTCATGAGGTTGCTGAGGCTGGCCACAAACCTGTGATCCTCCTGTCTCAGCCTCCCAAGTACTGGGATTACAAGCATGCACCACCACGCCCACCTGTGGCTGATCTTTTTAAAAGTTTGCACGTGTGTGTATGAAATCTACTTTGTAAAATATTAAAATGGTAGCCCCTCTTTTTCCTTTTTTTTATGTGTGTGTGGTACTGGGGATTGAACCAAATGGTGTTCTACATACAAGGAACACCTCTAACCCTTTTTATTTTTTGTTTTGAAATGGTTTTGCTAGCTTGCTGAGTCTCACTAAGTTGCTGAGGCTGGTTTTGATCCTGAGATCCTCCTATCTCAGCCTCCCAATTACTGAATTACAGACATGCTTTACCATTACTAGATCCTCTTTCCCTTTTTATTTACATGGTATATCTTTGTTCATCTTTGGTATTTCATCATTTTAATTTTTAAATTTTATTTTAAACTCTGGTATACAGCTAGAGCTTTGTTTTATGAGCCAATCAGAAATTGATTTACATAATGACTATAATATATACTGTGTGTTATGGTTTGGGTTTAGAATGTCCCCCTAGACTTCATGGAGACAGGGTAGTCATGTTGGAGGTGGGGCTTGGTTGCTGAGGAAGGGCTCCTGGGGGTGTGTTCTTGGGGATTTTTTTTTTTTTGTGGTACCGGGGATTGAACGCAGAGGTGTTCTACCTCCGCGCTACGCCCCCGGCCCTATTTTTTTATGCTTTTTATTTTGAAACCGGGTCTCACGAGGTAGCGGAGGGCCTCACTAAGGAGAGAGACAGAGAGAGAGAGAGAGACAGAGTGAGAGCTGAGGCTGGCCGCGAACCCGGATCCTCCGGTCTCCGCCTCCCAAAGTACTGGGATTACAAGCATGCGCCACCACACCCGGCTGTTCTTGGGGATTATATATGGTCCCTCCTACACTAGCTCTCTCTTATTTCTGGCCTCCATAATGTAAGAATGGAGCCCTTGAGCTTGCTCGCTCTCTCTTTCTGCCTCCCACATCATGCACAGAGCTCCACAGACTTCACAGGGTCTAATGTAGGCCGAACCCCTGAAATCTCCAGAACTGTGAACAAATAAATCTTCCTTTCTCTAAATTGTGGTGGTCAGGTGTTTTAGATTATAGCCAGGAGAATCCCGACTGAGACAACTGTAATATATAGCCTCTCTCAATTTTGTAAGAAAACGTTATGATATCCAAATAACATAAGTATAATATATAGTGTGTATTGTGTTATAGTTATTATGTATTTATCAATGTGATCTTATTTATTACTATTTTCATCTTTCTTCTTTTTGTATTTAGGAAGTTTAGTATTTTGTGCTAGTATTTTCATATCACATAGTTCACAGAATTGACAGGTATGTTGCTGAACCAGGATGGAATCAGGTCAGAATGAAGGAAGGTCTGCCAAGACAATGGCATGGGAAGAGTTTGATTAAGAATGTCATCAAGCAGACACTCATTACTGTGGAATTGCATTTTCATGGCATTTTTTCATAACTCAAAGTCCTCGAGGGAAAACCTAGGTAGGCAAAACCAGGTCACTTATCTTTGTCTAATAATACTGGTTCTCAAACTTGGCTGAATACTGGAATCATCCAGGTAGGGGTTGTGTTATAAATACTGCCATCTAGATCCCTTTCACAGAGCTTCTAATTTAATTGGTACTGACTCTAGCCTGGACAATGGAGTATTTTTTTTGTAAAGCTCCTGAGATAGTTTTAGTGTATAGCAAAATTTTATAGATGGTAGAGTCCACTTGCTAAAATGGACTACATATATGCCAATTAGTTAATTGGTTAATAAGTTATAGTTTTCAAAAATAATTTATGCTCCTTTTAGAAAGTTAAAAACAAAAATAAACATTTTATAAAAGCTACCCATAGCTGAGCATGGTGGTGCATGCTTGCATTCCCAGTACTTGAGAGGCTGAGATAGAATGATCACAAGTTCAAGGACAGCCTCATCAACTTAGTGAGAAGACCTTGTTTCAAAATAAATAAAATAGAGCTGGGGGTCTAGCTCAGAGGTAGAATGCCCCTAGGTTCAATCCCCAGTACCAAGAATAACAACATCAAAATTACCCCTAATCTCCTATTCAAGAATAACTTTTATGTATTCATTTATCTCTCCAGATATCCTAGTATGTGCATGTGCGATCTGTGTGTACACCTATGTGTACATGGATAAAAATTGTACGTAAATAAAATTGATTTTCTATTTTATACATACTTTGGTTGATAGTAGTTAAAGTCTTATGACTGCTATTTCTCTGAAAGAGATTTTTTTTTCTTTGTTGGACTATGCCTTCTAAAGAGAATGCCTCCAAAGGTTAAAGATTAATTCAGCTGATGAACTGTGGATATTGGTAAATTGACATTTTCAAAGGGCAGTGACATATTCAATTATGCTTTAAAACACACTATCTCAGTAAATTAATATTTGAGTATTTGAAAATATGTTTCCCTTATGCTCAATCATATCAGAATTTCCTCATTTGCCTGTTCTGGATCTTTTTACTTTTGTATTAGACTCTTTTCTGTTTATATATATTTTTCCTTTCCTTTAACTTCTCTAAATCAGGAATGAAAGACATTAAAAAACTAGTATGTTTTAGATTTTTAAAATAGTCTCTAAATATTATAAACCAGGTATGAACTTTATAATTTACAGTAGTTTATAATTTGAAAACCATAATTTGAATTTTATCATTTTTAAATCATTATTTATGTACAGGTTGTTCTCCATAGACTATTCCTCACCCTTCCTCAATGTGTAACCAAGATGTTAAATGTGCAGTCTTCAGCTAATTTGGATTTTCCACATTTTGATGGATTTAATGTGCCAGTCTCCATGCCCTGACTATTCTTTGACTCCTCAGAGAGTCCTTGTTCTTGGAACGCTTGTCATGAGCCTTTGTAGATATTCTGAATGGTTCTATTATTTATAGGGGAAAGAATTCTAATGGCGGGTGTGAGAAAGGAAAATATACATTTGAAACACAAGTTAAAGCAAATATAGGCAGCTCCCATTGATGCCAGGACAGGTAGACCTGGAAACAGAAAGCTAATTAGCTGAAGGCCCTCAAGGGTCCACCTCTTTCAATCCCTTTTGATAGACAAGGAAATAAAACCTCAACAGGAGAAGCTGAGTAGCTCTTATGACATATGTGGTTAATAATAAAGCAGAACTGCAATTTCACTTTCCTAATTTTCAATTCAATAATAGTTCCACTCTACTCTAACAGCAACTTTAATCACATTACCACAGGTCTGAATTCTGTTCTACTTGCACTCTTGAAAATTTTGGGCTATAACACCAGTTGCATCCTCTAATTTGCAGTGAACTAATATCTGATTGATTTGATATTTTACCAAAGAAGATAGAAGAAGGAGGAGGAAAGCAAGCATACTAATATGACTTAGTGTATTGATGAAGAAGGAATCATCTGTACATGATCTGTCCATCTTTCCTGAGACATTTTAGTGCCTGAAGATTTGATAACTCCAAAATTGCCATGTTCTCAGTACTAGATGAAAATCAACAGTATGAGTAATGGAATAATAATTAAGCAGCATTTTTAGAAAACATATTAACTAAGGGACAATTCTGCGGATTATCATCTAGTAGATACCACCCTAAGACAACTTTTAGGAAATTACCTGTTAGATTCTGAGCCAAGCCATGCCACCAGGTTAAACATCATTTCCAAAATGTAAATGTTATATGCTTCAACTTTATACAAATTTAATTTCCTCCAAAGTGTTATAATAAAATTATTATCAACAAAATTAATTCTGATGCCAAAATTTAAATTTTGTTTTTGTTCATTAAAGCACAACTTTTATTGAAGCAAACGCTATGATTACAAAACTATATTGTATTGTAGTATATATTGTCATTACACAGAAAATATAGCTGACTAATGATCCATTGCTGATTGAATAAATAAAAAAACATTTAGTTCCCATAAGACAGAGGAAAATAAAAGTTATTACCAAGAGAGAAAGTTATCATGAAGAGAGAAAATAAATGTGATTAAGTGAATTCTATATGGTACATAAAGACCTAGGTACAAAGTATTAACTGTGGTTGAATATTTGGATGCTGGATCTATTCTGTGCCAAATATTTGTATGACTTGATAGTTAAACACACCCACACAGCAGTCTAGGTACCTTTTGACATGGAGTAGTATCTTCTAGAAGTATTATACTGTGGTTTACTTTTATACTCCTAAGTTTAAAGCAGACCTGAAAGATTGAGGCAAGCCAAAAATGTCCTAATTAGAGGTCATGCCATGCTTTTGGATGTGGCATGAGTAGTTTCAAGATTTGATTCACATCTGCTATAAATCTATAGTCTGTACTGACGACCCTTAGCTGGAGATGGTCTCACAGGAGAGACTCGGCTGTGTGCCTTGATTCAAGGGAACCAGTGGTACAAAATCCAGTTTTCCCATCAGACAGGTAATGAAAATGACACCCAGTGACAGTAAGTGACCTGCTCAAATGCACATTGTTAAATATAGCACCATGGCTTGGTCTCAAACCTACAGTTTCCTTGCAAGGAAAGGAACCTTCATTTAAAATGAAGTTCCAATGTTTTATGTCCATATAGTGATTTTTAATTTGCAATTTATGTTCTCACTCATTTCTATTTTTTGGCATAATTGTCTATTTATAGGCATATATGCTAATATTTATTCATTATTCTGGTATGCTTTTGAAAAGCTCAGACCTTTTTAGGTTTAAATGTATACATTCAAATAAGGATGTAAATACATGTTTGTGTGTAGATTTAGATGACAGAACATAAATGGAATAATTTATTAATTCCAAGAGTCAACAAGGGTTTTATTGGGAATTCAATAATTGTAGATAAGAATTTCTAGTTTTTCTGCTGGATTTAAAATAATGTATAAGCTGATTAGTAAGTATGCATTTTTTCTGGTGATTAAAATATACATATTTGTATTCAACTAGAAGTTATTGACACTTCTTGTAGCATTTTGGAAGGCTTGAAAGTTAAAGACTATCAATTACCATTTGATGATTTTAGGCTGTAAATTTTTCAAGTCATGGGCTATGTGGACAGCAGCATTTCTATGCACATCTGTAATTAAGTTGAAAATACTTATCAAGCTGAGCTTATATACAAGACATTAAATAGGTCCTGCTGAATTTGAAACAAAAAGAAATACAACCAAGCAAGGAAACAAACATGAGGCAAGTCCTTATGTGTTCAGGACAACTGAGCATAAAACAAAAATAAATATTGTGTGACTGAGAAGGAAAAGGGGTTTATTATCACTGACACTTAGAAATATCCAATGTGCCAGACTATTAGGGTGGGGAAAGAGAGCAAGAGGAGCCAGACTTGTGGGGTGGGGAAAGATGAAGAGAGAATGAAGAGAGGTGAGGAGAGAGAGAGAGGAAGAGGGAGAGAGAGAGAGAGAGAGAGGAGAGGAGGGGAGAGGAAAAGGAGAGGAGAGGGAGAAAGGTAGGAAAGAAGGAAAGAAAGAAAGGAAGGAAAGATTTCATTAAAATTATTTAAAAAATACAATGAGTATTTGACAAAGGCAATCATATTAACTAAAATAATTTTAAAAAGTGAACTGCAAAGTAATTAGTCATCCAATCAGTACTTAGAAAACAATATTTACAAAAAATATATTAACAAAAATTTAGGGAGACTTTCTTCATTGCAATATTTTGTATTCCTTAAAATGTTTTTAAATTTGTTCCATCAACTCTGACACAAAAATAAACTCATTTTATACTAATAAAAAGAAAATTAATTTCAGTCATGCTATATTATGATTTAGATTTAGAATGTCCACCTAGACCTCATCATGGAGATAATGCAGCCATGTTGGAGGTGGGGCTTGGTTGCTGAGGAGGAGTCCCTGGGGGTGTGGTCTTGGGGTTATATATGGTTCCTCCTCCCCTTGCTCTTTCTTGCTTCTGGCCTCCATGATGTGAGAGTAGAGCCCTTGTACATGCTGTCTTTCTCTGCCTCACGCCACTATATCTTGAGTTCCACAGATATAACCTAGCCTAACATGGACTGAACCCCTGAAATCTCCTGAACTGTGAGCAAATAAATCTTCCTTCCTCTAACTTGTGGTGGTCGGAAGTTTTGGATTATAGCCATGAGAATGCTGACTGAAACACACCATGTTAATTTTATGGAAAGATGAGGTTTTGAATCATGAGCTCTTACACACGCTACCACCTCACATGGTGGCAATTTCCTCAAATTGTAGTATAACTACATTCTTGTGGATGTCACCTGTGAAAGTCTAGCACCCAAAATCCAAAAAAAATTCAACTGAAAACAAATGTTATATAAAATTTTTAATAAATTCTCTGTTCTAAAATGTGACATCTAAAATGAGCCATCTTATTCTATGAAGAACATATGTGGTTAGGAGAAACTAAAATCAGTAGATATATTATAAACAAAACTTCTCCTGAGAGTTGTTTCAAGACCTTGCCACTCATAGCAGTAAGTAGAATTTTTGACAAATGAGCAGCATTTCCTTACCTGAAATACTGTTACAAAGTGTTATCTGCCTGCCTGATTCAGGGCATTTATTCATTTTCTCCCCCAAGATCTTTGTTAACTGTGGTTTTCAGTTAAACCACCACAATCACTGAAAAGACTGTCAGCTATCAAGGCTCTTAAATCTATTTGCCATCCCTCTCACCAGTGAATGGAGCATGTTATCAATTCATTTTTAGGAATAAATTGGAAGGACATAGGAACAAGACACTTTGCAGTCTGGTATTCCAAAATCACTTCCTCATGGCCCTTTCCACCAGGACACAGCCTCTTCCCCATTACATTCAAAGGGACCCTGGTGGGGTTGCCAGTAACCATATACCATTCCACCTCACCAGGGTGATTTGTTTAATTATGGGCACATGGCCAAAACCAAACCAATGGAGCCTGCCTTTGAGTTTTTTTCTAAGTTCCTTTTCTTCCCTGTGGATAAGTTGTGAGGCTAGGGCCTCGAGTGAATAAAACCACTACCCAGGGACAAAACAAGACCAGAGGAGGAGAAAGAGAGACATGGTAGATCCAGTTTTAATTCCAGTGGTCCCTAACACTGCTTTGGTTTTCCTATGATTGTGCTAACCCAGATCTGGCTTTTAGGAAACTAACTCACCTATCTTAAGATGTTAGTTCATTCATTTGCTGGGATGGACAAGTGCTGTTCTGTGTGTTATAGGCTTATTAAATGGTTTAGACCTGACAAGATAGATTTGCTTCAATTTCCTTTTTTCTTGCCACTTAACTTACTCTGTGGACTTACTCTTCTCTATATCCAGATTGAAAACTTGGGCATATCCAGTTATTAATTCATGTCTCATTTCTTTTTTTTTTTTTTTGCGGTACCGGGGATTGAACCCAGGGGCATTCTACCTCCGCACTACACCCCCAGCCCTATTTTTTTTATACTTTATTTTGAAACCGGGCCTCACGAAGTTGTGGAGGGCCTCACTAAGTAGAGAGAGAGAGAGAGAGAGAGAGACAGGGAGAGAGATAGAGAGAGAGCTGAGGCTGGCCGCGAACCCGGATCCTCCGGTCTCCGCCTCCCAAAGTACTGGGATTACAAGCGTGCGCCACCACGCCCGGCTTCATGTCTCATTTCTTACAGCTCATCTTTCTAACAAATATTTCCAAACTTTTATGTGGGGTTAGGAAGCAAAATGATTTGGGCTACCTGGCCATGCTGTTGAACTCTGATATTGGTATTCTCTAAATGTTAAAGCAACATTGTCAATACTTGAATATGTTTTAAAATGTATAGTTTTCTTTCAAAAATTATCATTAGACTTGAAGAACCTCCCGCCTTATTTCCTTCTCAGAGATTATGCCTGGTTTTGATTCCCACTTTATTCAATGAACTTCTGAAAGTGCACATTTTTTTTTTTTTTTGGCCCTTCTGGAACATTGTCTTGAGAAGGTTCCTTCTAAGACAACTTCAGCCCTTCCCTTCCACAGAGACCTCATCTGGACATCTCTCCAAATATACATGCGTTCACGCACACATGCATGCACACAGCCCTTTTTGGAAGCAGTATTCCCTTTTAATACAACCAACTCTCTTTACTACATGGACAGCTCCAATCACTCTCTCTTACTTTAACACAGTTTTAAATAATCTTAGGTGTCAACATTACTGCTCCATAAACACAAAGGAGCTGGGTTGCCAACCGTCCTCATGGAAACTTGTGACTTGCTTTATTGATTAAGGAGGGGACTAGGGAGAGAACACACCATTCCAACAACTCTCGAACATCTCCTAATTCTTCACCTGTTGTCCACCCATGATACGGCTAATGCGTTAATTGATGCTTTCATGGGTGATCTAGGACTTGGATGTAGGATACACAGTGCTTGACGTATTTTATAGAGTTTTTTTACCTTTAGTGATTCTGCTGAAATTCTGACACAACGGTAAGTATTGTGTTTCACACTTTGTTACACTGGCAAGAAATTATTTGAATATTATTTGTTAAGGCATTTTTAAAATTTTTTAACATCTACTGTGTGACAGACACAGAATAAGAATTTGGACAGTTGTAGACTCTGGTATGATAGGAGGGCTTATTACCAAAAGGAAAATAGGATTCAAGAGTACTGGTTTTGTTGTTGTTGTTGTTGTTGTTGTTGTTGTTGTTCAATTTATTTATTTATTTGTGGTACTGGGGATTGAACCAGGGGCACTCTGCCTCTGAGTTACACCCCAGCCCTATTTTATTTTTTTATTTTGAAACAGGGTCTCACTAAGTGCAGAAGGCCTTGCTAAGTTGCTGAGACTGTCTGCAAACCTGAGATCCCCCTATCTCAGCATCCCAAGTACTATGTTTATAGGTGTGTGTCACCATGACTAGCTGTTCAAATTTTTTTGTTTACATTTGAATAGCATATGACTAGGAAAAGTGGGTGACCTTAAAGTATGATTTAAAAGACAAAGCAATGAAGAAATGGGTAACTGGATGCCCCTGAAATCAAATTTGGTTACAGTACAGTTTTCTTCAGCATGCACACTCTTTAATTTTTGTATAAATACCTTGAGGTGGAGCATATAATCCTCAATTTCATAGTTTTCACACAAAAAAAAATTCACAAATTGTATTTCCCCTTCCCCATAGAACTTTAATGTTTTAAAAAAGTCTTTGTGCAGCACTCTATGGAGAAAAAATCATGTCACCACACTGTCATCACTTCCTGAAGACCCTACCACTAACTTTAAGATTTCACAATATTGTATTTCACAATATTTCTATTCATATTTAATTCACTTAGTTGTTTTCATCACCTCAAGGAAAATATGAAAACATTCAGTGAGAACTGGAAATTCCTGAGGAATAATCACTTTACATAGAGAAACTCTTCTAAAAAGTATTGCAATGGTATCAAAGCTAGCATGCTATACAACTCAGCCAAACAATACAAGTGTCAAAGGCTATCATGTTCCCAGTGTTTGGTCCAAAGAAGCCTGAGATCGAGAAAATGAACGCGAGCCACCTGAAGATAAATGTAATGGTCATTGGTGCTTCTGTGTGCTTTGAGCATGGGTGCCTGGTTGCCTTTTTTCCCCTTTTTTAACATGAATTTTAAATTCTAGTTCAAGCATCAATCATAGACTAGGGTTGAAGGATATTAAGGCTCTTTAATGGAATTCCCTGCAAGATATACCATGTGAGGCTCTTCAGGGCATTGCCGGAAGGAACCACTATATTATGTCACTTCAACTCACACTGATGGGTGCTATAGTTTGGGTCTGGAATGTCCATCAGCCCATGTTTAAAAGCTTGGTCCCCAGCCTGTGGCACTATTACGAAGTGGTGTAACTTTAAGAGGTGGGGCCAAATGTAAGGAAGTTAGGTCTGTGGGTGTGTGCCCTTGAAAGTGATATTGGGACCACACCCCTTCCTGTTTCTCTCTTTGCTTTCCAGCTGCATGAAATGAATAGTTCTCCCTTGCTATACACTCCCTTCATGTTGTACTGTGACATCACAGGCCCAAAGCG
Source organism: Glis glis (assembly GCA_004027185.1). NCBI lineage: Eukaryota > Metazoa > Chordata > Mammalia > Rodentia > Gliridae > Glis > Glis glis. Next base: position 18,554 of record PVJS01023359.1, on the reverse strand, counting down.
ATAGGACCAGGCAGCCATGAATTGAAACTGTTAGCCAAAGTAAACTTTCTCTCGTCTTAAGTTGATTACATAAGGTATTTTGTCCCAGTAGTGGAAAGCTGATGTACCACACAGTGAGGATGAGTACAAGATCTGCCTATAGCTAACTGCTGTATGGGTGACCTACTAGAATGAGGTGAGAAAACAAGGAAGCCACTACACTTGTCATTAAAAAATAGCAAGAGCTGAGTGTGATGGCACATGCCTGTAATCTTGGTAAATGGGAGACTGAGACAGGAAGTTCAAGGCCATCCTCGGCAACTTAGTGAGACCCTATTTTCAAATAAAACAAGAAAAAGAGCTGGTTGTAGCTCATAGGTAGAATGTCTCTGGGTTCAATCGCCAGTACCAAAAAAAAAAGCAAAGTATGCATGTATATTTTTACTTAATTGATAAAATTGCAGGTGTATTTGGTAGACATTTCAAATAATGGGAAAAAGACTGAAATAAGAAATTAAATTCTTCCTCTTCTTCATTAGACCTCCACCATAATTTCTCAGAGACAACTGCCACTAACAGCTTAGCTGTTTCTGGTATATCCTTCGCCAAATCCTTACTTAGCATTTACTATAATTTTATAATTTTCAATTATATGAGATAATATTCTACATGATATGATTCATTAATTTGCTTTTTTGCTTAATAATGTATCTTGATTTTTTTAAATTAGCATAGTTTAAATTCATTATTTTAAGATGGATAAAATAATAGCTAACTTAGGTAATCGTTTCTGTATATCAGGTCCTTTCTAAAGTGCTTTATATATATTAACTTAATTATTGAGAAAACCGTTTGAAATATGTACAGTTGTATTCCAACTTGAAAATGAAATAAAAGTGGCAAGAAGAGGTAAAGTAACATGTTCAAGATTGCTTGCTTGACATTTAAAGCCAAGGGGTGCGGGAGCCTGGCTCCTTTAGTGCCCCTCATAGAACTTCCATTATCACATTACTTTTTTTTAACTTTTTATGTTCATTTATTGGTGCATTGTAAATTGTAATTATACATTTTGATATATGTCAGGGTATCAACATCATACATGCACACATTGCACATTTAGCCCTCCCTCCAATCCCACCCTATTCCCTCCCCTTCCCTCCCTTTCATGCTTCGGATAGTGATTGAGTCTTAAAGGTTTGTGTATGTACATCATGTGCTATAGTGTGTTTCCCTCCACTCCCCTCCCAACTCCCTCAGTTAGGTTACCTTCTTTGTCCATCTAAAGATTTCTTCTTCTTCCCTTCTAAGTCCCTTCTACGTCCCATTCTATCTAGCTCCCATTATCACATTACTAGGACTACTAGACTAGTCTAGGTGTGTGGGTGGGAGAGAGAGAAAATGAATTAATGAGATAGCAAGCTTGTGTTTTGTCATTACAAGCAATGTAGCAGTGAATTGTACAGTAAAATGTATGGAATTAACTTCCAGCATTAGAAGTATAGGATCGAATAGCATATGCATTATATATAATGTATGTTTTATATATGCAGGTTTATTATATATATAAATTATATATGTAACAATTTACATATATACATATATATGCACAAAACATATATTCCAAATGCTATTGTACCATTGTGCTGATTAACACTCCCGATGGGGACTTTTGCCGTTATCACCAACATTTAGACATGATTTTGAAATGATTTTAATCTGAAAAATAATAAAAGATATACATTTTCTAATTCACTTCTACTTCATCATGAACAAGGCTGAGAATATGTAGAGTATATCCTATATGATAAGAAGAGCCAGATGATCCCCAACTGCATTATTTCATGTAAAAATACTTAGCAAAGCTAATTGAGATCCTGAAAACAATGTAGGATGCTTAAATGGCCTTCGAGGTTATTCACAGATGTCTGGTACTAACTCTCTTCATAATGCTAAGTAAATATTTTGTTAGAAAAGCTCCCCACCTGAAAATATGATGGATTTTCTTAAAAGCAAGGTTTCTAATTACATTTTAGCTTAGACCTCTTCATCTACTAAGAACTGCTTGTGTGCCGCTTGCTTCTTTCACCTGTTCTGATCCCAGAGCAGGTGCATAAGGTCTGCTTCCCTGCGATGCCAGTCCAGGGTGGATTGCACCTGCATGGACTGAAAGAATGTAATTCCATTAGAACAAGGCACAATTCCCCAGATGGTTCAAATTGATCCAGGGTGCTTGGAAAGTGGATAAGAACAAAGACCCCAGTTTTTGAAGAAGTAAACCACTAATACATGCTCTATTCCAATCTGATATTATGAGCTATATAAGTAATTGGCAATTGGAGCAACAGGACAGAAGTCTAGATCCAACTTATTCTGCTATCAAGACAGCAACCATGGCTTATCTAAAGTGGGAGATTGAAGAATCGAGGTTTGTGGGATTTCAAATAGGAAGGCTGGTTATTTTAAAACAACTTTCCCGTAGGCCGCCTTTAACAGACAGAGGGCCAAGTTTGTGTAGAGGCAGCCCGGGTGGAGGTCTACTCTTTTAAAGAATGCCAGCATTGGCATCTTCTAGCATGCATGTATCTTGCAAACTGTTTCGTGGCTACTACCTACTTGATAAATCCATGGCTGCTTTCTTCTTATAATAAATGGTTTCTTGTTTTAAACTTTAAATCTTATTTCAGCCTCTCACTATTTCATGAAGCATTTCGCGCACAAATGATAGATCACAAGCATTTACATAACCAAGAAATAATTTTAAGTTTCAAACTATTAAGCCTTCCAACCATGCCTGGTGTAGGAAAAATTGACTAATAATCCTCACTGTGCTTCTGATGGAATTATTGAATAATTCAAAGGAGAGATTATTTAAAGTAATGCTGCTGGAAGGGGGAGGCTGGCTAAGTGACTTGTTGATTCATTATCCTGTAGTTTCTTCGTGCTGCAGATGAAAATAGTGAAGCAAGAATAATGCCATTTCTAATCTCTGCAGGGGAGAGGCTTTCTCAGGAGATGTCAGCCGAGGGCTTTAACAACCCAGCACTTTGTCTTGTTATGTTGTTAGATTGCCCTGTGATCATTTCATTGTTAAAGAAGCAAGTAATTACTCAAGATTTTATTTTGTCTTTTAGTCTGAGAACTGCAGGAAAGTTTGTGAAATCTGTCCCTTCCTAAACTCCAGAAAACTTCACTGTACCATTTTCAGTTCCTATGATCTCTACAAAACTGTCATCCTTCCCCTAATGATGGTTGCTGCTTCACATACAATGTGCTTTTACCACATTTAAAAGAACATTCATGAGCATTACCTTATTTGGTCTATTTGACTCCTCTTCAGAATAGGGGTCTAATCTGGGCACGGTGGTGCACACCTGTAATCCCAGTACATGGGAGGTTGAGACAGGAGGATCGCAGGTTTGAGGCCGGTCTCAGCAACTTAGCAAGGCCCTCAGCAGCTTAGTGAGACCCTGTTTAAAAATAAAAAATAAAATAGGGCTGGAGGTGTAGCTCAGAAGTAGAATGCCTCTTGGTTCAACCCAAAGTCACACACACACACACACACACACCCTTAAGGTTTTAACTTCCAGATACCCTTACAAAGCAGAGTTCAGGAGCTTTCAACAGCTCTCTCAGCTTGTCAAAATAAAGGTGGCCTTCATTCTACACATGATGGTGGGGTAAACTATTACTAGCTATGTAGAATAAGCTGTATTTTATTATGAAAATTCTTGCTATCGCAGGGCTTTCTTTAATGGTCAGAGCAAAACACTGCTAAATGTTGGGAAAATTACAGTTTTTGAAAAACATTTACTGGGCCCATATCTTGTGGAGGCAGAGTGCAGAGACTGAAGAATATCATTTTAATAAGCTTTTCAAAAACCCTATGAGAAAGATACTGTTGCTAATCTTCATCTTTAAATAAGGAAACCAGCCGGGCGTGGTGGCGCACGCTTGTAATCCCAGTACTTTGGGAGGCAGAGACCGGAGGATCCGGGTTCGCGGCCAGCCTCAGCTCTCTCGCTCTCTCTACCTAGTGAGGCCCTCCGCAACTTCATGAGACCTGGTTTCAAAATAAAGTATAAAAAATAGGGCCAGGGGTGTAGCGCAGAGGTAGAACGCCCCTGAGTTCAATCCCCGGTACGGCAAAATAAATAAATAAATAAGGAAACCAAGGTTCAAAACCAAGTCAGTATCATCTCCTGTTACAGGTGATCCGGAACTTCTGGATTTGTCTTCTGACATTTATACTGTCAAGTCAACAGACATGAACCAGCACTGGGCGAGAAGAACGTATTGTAAGGAGCGAGAGCTGCTTCCTGCAAGCAAGAATTGACAGCTCTGACCCAAGACATCAACATTGCTGAAGGAAAAGAGGTCAGTGTGCCGAGGGGATGTTTTTTAATGTGTAGTGATAGCAGTAAACAAATGGAATGTCCATCTAACCAACATTCTAAGGGAAGGTAAAATAATGATATTTAAATATTCCAAGCTAGGTGCAGTGGTGGCGCACATCTGTTACCCCAGTACTTGGGAGGCTGAGATAGGAGGATCGCAAGTTCAAGGCCAGCTTCAGCAGCTTAGTGAGAACGTTTCAAAATTAAAAAAAAAAATTTTTTTTAAAGGGCTGGGGGTGTAGCACTGCTGGGTTCAATCCCCAGTATCAAAAGTAAGACAAATAAATTTTAAAAATTCCAGTATTGTTAACAAGACCACTCCTGTTGTAGAGATGGATTTGTTAAACTACATAAACCTGATGGTAATTTAAATTCTACTCATCTACTTTTCCTTGTTCAAATCCACATAGCGTTCTAATTATGATTTGGTTTTTCATGAAGTCTGCCAACAGAGATAAAATAATGAGGACTCACATACTTTAAACTGAATGGCAATTACATTTTAAGTAGAAAATGAAAAATTAGCATTCTGATTTTCTGCATCAGTGTTTTAACTTTGTTTAATGCAGTGTTTTTCATGGAGAAACGTATCTGCTCACCCAATTTAATTTATTGATCTTGTATGCTTGAGGGGTATGCATTGGGCATTGGACAACTAAAAAATGTGTTAAATTAATAACCACATTATAAAATTTTCACCAAAAATATGGAGAAATTTCCTGAAATAATGTACCCTGCCTTAACTTTTTTGGTGTCTGTGGTACTGGGGATTAAACTGAGGGGCATTCTATCTCAAGCTACACCCCAGCCTTTTTTATTTTTTCTTTTGAAACAGGGTCTTGATAGGTTGCTGAGAGTCTTGCTACCATTGCTAAGGCTGATGAACCTGTGATCCTCCTGTCTCAAGTACTGGGATTACAGGCATATGCACCACACCTGGCTCAACTTCTTTTAATGAATAATATTTGAGTGCCAAATTTGTTCCAGGACTTGTGTCAGATGCCGAACACATATTACTCATCCAAGTTTTATATCAACTCTAATTGAAATGTGTTATAGTATGCATTTTATGAAGGAAGGAATTGGACATCAGATATGCCCAAAAGGCTAATATCTTATGACTTAATGTACATCTGTGCTGAGTACATTAATAGAATACTTCTAATTAATTATATTTCAATCCTAACACTTCAATGTCCCTGAATTCTGCTCCTTCAAAGCACTGCATCCTCAAATCCATGAGTCTGGCTCCAATTCCTTTTTAGTTATATATGATGGAAATTTGGTTATCATTTTCCTTGCCATGCTTGTAGCCTCCTTGCTAAACTCAAGAAGGTTTAGAGAACAGATAAGGAACCAGTCATGGAGCACCCCCAAGAAGAAGGGACATCTAAACCAAACAAGAAGTCGACAATAAAACATTAAGATGCACCTGGCTGGTAGATGCTCCTTGCCTAAAAATAGTTAATGAATGAATGACAAGAGAAAGTAGCTCTGGGGGAAAATGTAGAAATATAGCAACTTTGGAAACATCATTCCTCAGATATGTCATCTTATAATTCTCAGTCCAAGGCCTATATGTTAATCAAAATTTTAGTTGCCTATTGAAATGATTGACTTGAATTCCCTTAAGGAGTGAATGGGAGGCTGATTCATTCACAAAACAATTGCCACAGTGAATGAGTAGATCCAATGTAGTGTTAGATTGTCCTCAGCTATCACTCAGTCTGTCGGGGATTATGATAACTACCTTCAATCACTAGCAATGGCTAGGAAGCAAACAGCATCTCAGTTCTGGAGACAAATCATAAACCATCCAATGCATTGCAAAGGCAATGCTCAAAAACCAAATACACAGGTCATGCATCTAGATCTCCTTTCACTTCTCCTTCACTTAAGAAAAACAGAAAGGGGGTAGGAATTGGCCAATTCACATTTCTATACCCATATATTGGAACTTGTTTATTGAGCAAATAAGTCCAAACAATTACATTTTCAAACTATCTCTGGAAAGAGAGGAACATTGAATTTTGAAAGTCTTTAGGTAAACACAGCTACAAAATAACAATTTTGTAAAATAAAAATTTTGTAAAAACATTTTGTAAAAAAATAATAATTTTTTTTGATATGGATGTTAGCTATGACTGGTCCCAGTAGAGAACTTGTTGGCTAGACTTCATTCATTTATTCTTTCAACAATCAGTTATTTAGTGCCTGCTTTGTATCAAAGTTTAAAAGTGAGGCATTGGAAACATATCACAGAATTAGAGAGTATCTCAAGTACCAGATAACCTACACCCAGGAGGAGAGTAAAGATGAGTAAATGAACAATTAAAATTCAATGACCCAGGCATGGTGGTGCATGCCTTCAATCCCAGTACTTGGGAGGCTGAGACTGGAGGATCACAGGTTCCAAACCAGCCTCACCAACTTAGTGAGACTCTCAGAAACTGTGAAACTGTGTTTCAAAACAAAACAGAAAATAAAATAAAAAGGGCTTTGGGTATAGCTCAGAGTTAGAATACACCTGGGTCCAGTCCCTAGTGCCACATACAAACACACACACATACAAAAATAAAATAAAATTCAATGAGATAAGATCTGCTTCTGTTTAGGATCCTAGTCCTACTGTTTGTGGTCTGTGTAACTTTGGGAAAATTGTCAACCTCTCTCACTCTCAGTTTATCTCCATATTTATGACAATTATACATAATGTAAATGCAGTATGTTCCATGATGGCCCTTAAAAAACATATGTCCCTGTTCTGATCTCCAGACCTGAGAATGTCTCCTTATTTAAAGAAAGGATATTTGCAGATGTAATTAAGGATTGTGAGATCAGCTGGGCATGGTGGTACTTGGGAGTCTGAGACAGGAGGATCGCAGGTTCACAGCCAGCCTTAGCAACTTAGCAAGGCCCTCTGCAACTTAGTGAGACCCTGTTTCAAAATAAAAAATAAATCAGTGCCAGGGGTGTAACTCAGAGGAAGAATGCCCCTGAGTTCAATCCCCAGCACCACAAAAATAATAATAATTTAAAAAAGCGAGTACATTCTGGAATATTCGGGTAGGTCCCAAATCCAAGGACCATTTTTCTTATAAGGACACAAAGATGAGGTAGTAAAAAGGACAAGGTAAGTGACCAAAGAAGCACAGAATGGAGTCGCGTGGCTTTAGTCCCATGGAAGCTGGAAACCGCCACAAGTTGGAAGAGGAAAGGAACAAAATTTCCCGCCATATCCTCAGGAGGGTGTGTAACTCTGCTCTACTTCAATTTTGAACTTCGGGTCACCAGAAATGTGCGAGAGTATATTTCTGTTAAAGTTACTAAGTTTCCAGTTATTTGTTAAGACAAGACTAAGAAACCAGTAGCAAAGGGCCAACCACACTCGTGATGCATGGTCGGCATTCCATCAATCACTGGTAAGAAGATAGGGATGATGATTAAGATGATCGTGATAATCCTGTTTCCTAAAGGAGCAGAATTGAAGTATTCATCCAACATGCATAATTCTATAGGAGACCTGTTTTTAGATTGCTTTGACAGGCTCATAAGACACATTTTAAAAACATTTACATTAATGTTCCTTCCAATCCTGTTGGCAACTTGGTCTGGGATGTTTTTATCTATACGTACATGCCACTTGAGCTACTAAATACATTTTCTTTTGCCTTTTTAGCCAAAGTCAAGAGAGGAAAAGGTAGGACATGGGATTAAAAATTATTTAGTAATGGTAAATATAGTAGGAAAGCTCATTTGAATGTCAATAGCTGGTGCATTATTGTAGGCAAGGACAAGCATAACATTGGCCTACACAATGCTCTGAGTCAGTGAGTAGGAATCGGTTCGCTCAAAGCCAAGAGCTAATTATAAATATAATTAACATGGTTTTCCACGGACTCCTGGAAACTCTTCAAGGTTGACATTCATTCAATTTCCAATGAGTGATAAGACAGGGAGATGACATACTGACAAGGCCACCGATAGCTCACATTAGACTAAAATAATTATTTGTATATATAACATATTCAAAATGTATGGGTGTAAGATTTCAAAGTCTGGCTCTAAACCTTGGCATTCCAACTTGAAAGCTTATGTAATTACAGAATTTTGCGAGAATGATATTCTGATAGCAAGGAGACTGAAGTAAACATTTCATTTTTTTTTAAGAATTAAACGGTTTAGGTGTTTTTGTGTGACACATTATGGCTATAGCTAGTTATTTTACAGCCAAGGAGAGAAGTGGTTTTGAAGAATGACTTTATCATTTAGTGAAGAAATTATTTTCTTGTGATTTGGAATGGAATTATCTAGAATATCTACCTTAAATACAAATTAGAAATTGTAAAACTTTTGAACACCATTGCCCAGCATTACCCCACCTTCACAGACTCTATTTTAAGTGGAGCTGCATGTCTGTAGTTCTAACAATTCAGGATATTGAGGTAGGAGGATCACTTGAACTCACAAGTTCAAGACCTACCTGGGCAACATAGTAAGACCCTGTCTCAAAACAAAACAAAAGCTAAAAAGGGGTATTTTAAGACAGACATGGTGGTGCATGCCTGTAATCTCAGTACTTGGGAGGCTGAGACAGGAGGAGCACAGGTTCAAAGCCAGCCTCAACAATTTAACAAAACCCTCAGCAACTTAGTGAGTCTCTGTTTCAAAATAAAAAGGGTTTGGGGTATAGCTCAGAGGTAGAATGCCCCTGTGTTCAATCCCCAGTACCAAATTTAAAAAATTATAAAAAAGAAAATAATCTACTTTAAAGAAATAACATCTATTGCTGGGTGTGGTGGTACACACCTGTAATCCCAGTATTTGGGAGACTGAGACAGGAGGGTCACAGGTTCCAGGCCAGTCTCAGCAACTTAGTGCAACCCTCAGTAACCTAGCAAGACCCTGTATCAGAATAAAAAATAAAATAGGGCTATAGTCCCTAGTACAGAAGGAAAGAAAGAAAGAAAAAGAAAGAAAGAAAGAAAGAAAGAAAGAAAGAAAGAAAGAAAGAAAGAGTCATTGAAAGAAGTCTTAAACTCTAAGATTTCCATTACAATAGGGGGAAAACTTTACTTACATTTGTGATTATATTTGATAGAATACTGGAAAAGAGAGTCAAGGGAGAGATAGTTATCAACTCAACTTGAATGAGTGACTGAAAGTGAATCTAGTAGAGAAGCCACCCTGTGGGAAAAAGCTTGTACCTCAGGTTTCACCTTGTAGTAAAAGTATTGGGAACAAAGAGAGCTGTGATTCTGTGATTCTAAAGCTCTCATTTGAGAATACACTATTCCCATAAACTCTTACATGTATTATTACACGTACAGTTCCCATGAACTTTTACGTGTATTACCAGAAAAAGAGATCGTTAGTAAAAAATAAAACTGATTCACCTCTCTGCTGTCAGGGCACAGCCCAACTCATTTGGTATACATAAGACGTGGCATCTTTTCCCACACTGCCATAGATGACTGAACTAGTCTAAAACCAGTAGAGGCTCCTGAGAATCTGTGGCGGACCCTGGTAAGGTACTTGAGCACTTGGAAAGAGGCAAAAGCAGTGGTGCTATCACTTAGCATTTGCCAAGGACGGCGATTCCCAGTCAACGTGGGAATTCCCAGGCCTTCCAAGCATCCTGAGCCCCGAGGAGTGATGGGATTCAGAAGGCACAGCATAGTGGGCACCATGGTAGCCAGAGAGTGTCATGGCTCTGTGCTGTTCACATGAATGCAGATCAGATCCAAATTTATGAAGACATGTGAGATACCATGATGTGACTATTTGGGGACTCTCCAAAATATTTCCCAGGGTTTTTGCATTTTTTTGAAGAATTACATAAGGAGGGAATGTCAAGAGCCAGTGAGATTTGAATAAGTAATGCAAATTTGACCTCCTTTTACCCCGAGGCCTAGAGAAACGTGGGTCACTAGTAAAGAAATAATTACAATTTTATAATAAAAATATGCAATTAAGAATAATACTCAAAAAGAACTTTTAATATAGATGAAAATTCCTTCTGCAGTTATACGTATAAATAAACTTAAATATACCTAGGTATGTCTGATTTTATGTTGATTATTATAGCTGGAAAAAATGCTAAGTGGATTTCATCCAAATACAGAACTTATGACATAAAAGAGAAGCTATTTAGAGTACAGGAAGTAAACTTCGAATGGCTAAGAATAGCCACTCAATTACTTTCTTATTTTGTGTGGTCTTATGACATCAATATTTTAAATATCTCAATAAGTAAAGTTCAGGGATTCAATTAATTTAATTATTTTAATTACTTTTAATGAGAATTTTTGGTGGGAGCTGGATACTCTAAATGTTAATTAATTTTCTAAGATTACTCCTCATTCATTTATTCAGCAAATCTTCATTTTGTGACTATGTGCTTAGTTCAAAGTGCTATGGGTACAACAAAAGCAAAAATTTTAACATAATATCAGGAAGTAATAAATGTTTTGATGGAAGGTAAAGTCAGGTAAGATGATAGAAAATGATAGACATGATCAGAGAAATCCTCCCTAAGAACAGGGAAATAAGTACTAATTTTATTTCTTTTCATTTTTAGTTAAAGTATGTTTAAACAAATCATGCCATCCTGAAAGCAAACAAATGTGGTTTATGGTATCTCTCAGTTCCTAGTTCTACTAGCTAAAGAAATTAAAGATTTGAGAAAATTTTAAATTCTGAGAGAAATATTGCATATGTGTTTGTGTGTGTGTATTTGGGTATGTATCAAGTGTATATGTAACAAACAAAACCAGACAAACAGCCATCCTAAAAGATACCAAACATCTACCTTAAACCTTACATTGAAGAGCTAAAAATTCTGAAATTTCCTGAATTTCAAGCATAAAAAGATGACTGCCTAAATGTTCATTAGTGAGTGGAAAAGACCCTTTTAAGACACAGATGAGTGGTGTGGGTCTCTAGATCAACATTTGGGTCTCTGTAGCTGAGGTACGCTGTTTATCAAACATTGAAGTCCAATGAGAGAAATGAGTGTTGACACACCAAAAGAGGTGTCATAGTCCTCCAAAAAGAAAAGGGTCCCATGGTCAGTGCTGTGATTGGTGGAACCAATCAGACAAATCTCACAACAGCAAATTCTTGAAGTCAGGACTTTTTTTTTGAGAGTCAGTTGTTAAATACTTTACTAGAACACTGCTGCCTACCGCTGCAAGTCAGGAGCAGCAGGAACTTTTACTGGAATTGAATACCAAATCCAGTATGTGGAACATGGGACTTCAGATATGGAAAAACCTCCCGTATATATTAAAACATCATGGACAGAGGAGAAGAGGAGATAAATAGTGGTTGCAAACATAAAGCCCAATTCAAATGTGTTAAGAAATAGAACATTGATTTGATTCTGAATTCTGCCACTAATATCAATATCTGTATAGAAAAGATGAGCCTGTAATCCCAGTGCTTGGGAGGCTGAGACAGGAGGATTACAGGTTCAAGGACAGGCTTAGCAACCTAGCAAGACTGCGTTTCAAAACAAAAAATAAAAAGAGCTGGGGGTATAACTTGGAGGTGGAATGCACCTGGGTTCAATCCCCAATACAATAACAAAACAAAAAAATAGAAGAAGAAAGAAAGAAAAAGAAAGATGATCCTAAAAGCATAAGCTACACCAATGGAAAGATTGTTTCACAATTGATTATTAATTTATCAAAGCCACAAAATTTCCATTGTAGATAAGACATTAAAAAGGGGGTGAGACCAGGTGGCACATACCTGTAATCCCAGTACACGAGAGGCTGAGACAGGAGGAACTCAGGTCTGAGAACAGTATCAGCAACTTAGCAATACTTTCAACAACCTAGTGAGATCCTGTTTCAAAACAACAAAAAAAATTTAAAGGGGCTTGGGGGTGTAACTCAGAAGTAGAATGCCCCTGGATTCGACCCCCAATACCACAGAAACCAAAGGGGGGATTGAGGATGTGACTACACTAAGATGAGCGACAAGAATCAGCATTTATTTTTCACATAGCTCTTCACTTTCAAGTACACACTCATTCTGATGAGTGGCGTATTTGCCGTCATTAGTGGTACGTCACAGTTGCCACTGCAGATTGCAAGCGTTGGTTTGTAATTGAGTTGCTTTTCATGAGACAACTGTAGGTATTGTGCTCCAGGGTGACTGGCAGCAAGGATGAAGTCACAAGCCTCTGAAAGAACAACCATTATGGTATAAAACAAGATTAGCAACAAAGTAAGGAACTTTGCAGTTCTGCATTAATATTATAATTATAGGAAATTATTGCAAATCTATTTGTTTCCTGTGTTCTCAAAGGCTAATAGTTTTCATAACTGAGGGCGGATACTGCACGTACTTTTAGGGGAAAATGAAAAGTTTCAAACTTGCACATACACATAGTATATCATGATCGCATTTTTGTTAGAATTGCATAAGAAAAGTGGCTAGAACAGAGAAATTAGAATATTTCAGGTGCAGCGATTTCTGCTTCTGGCTATGATGCAGTCATTGGCCCTGGACCCGTCTTCCTGATAGAATCAATTATAAGATTTGACAGAGTTTAAGTAGTAGTTTCTGTCAGGCAGTGGACAACTGGCAGCTTGAGACTGTAGTCCCTGAAAGAAGCAAAATGTTCAAGGTAAGCCTCAGGGCTGCCCTGACATGAAGAAAATTTCATGACTCCTGTGTAGCACCTCCAGTAGAGATGTAGTCCAGACCTGCAAAAGGCAGAGATTAGAGTTCAGAGAAGACTGAATTCTGAGACGCAGCATCCTAAGGGAAAGGCCTATGCAGGGGAAGACCCTGAGATTCAGTTCAGTTCTCCACAAGTTCTTTGCTGAGAGTGGGATTGCACATACGTAGGGGGAGACTACCAGAGATTCATCACAAAGCTGCTGTAAGATGATGATTGGGATAGAGATACAGAAGGCTGGTCGACCTTAGTACCCATGGGGACCAGGGATCCAGAGTGGAGAGGTCTTTAGTCTTCATTGTATCTTTAGCATCCAATTCCAGTCAAGACACAGCAGAATGTGCTGCAGGATGAGGAATCATGCCATAGAGTAACTCTCTTCCTAATTAAAACTAAAATTAAGTCCTGACAGGATCCACAGGAGAACCCAGAGTTTGAAGGTTGAACCTTACCAGGTCAGAGAAGCTTGATAACCGTCGTGGGCTTTATCAAGCTTATGCAAGTTCAGGGTAAACATTAAGAAATTGAACTGTCTACTAGAACAAAAGTCAATGCTCTTCAGAGAAGCAAAGCAGAATTTCTGGACTTTGAAATGTATAATTCATGATATTCAATAGATAGCCAATAATGCGATGAAATAGGAAAATATGACTCATAGTTTAAAAAATGCAGGTGATACAAATATAGGATCTAGTTGGGCATGGTGTCACATGCCTGTATTTCTTGTACTTGGGAGGCTGAGACAGGTCCGAAGACAGGCTTACCACTTTAGCGAAGCCCTCAGCAACTTAGTGAGACCCTGTTTCAAAACAAAAATAAAAGCAAAATAGGACTAAGGGTTTAGCTGGGAGGTAAAACACCCCTAGGTTCAATCCTCAGTAACACACACACACACACACACACACACACACACACAAAAGAAAAGAACCCTTACACATTGTTGATGAATGGGGGTATAAATGAGTATAGCCATTATGGATAACAGTATGTTGGTTTCTCAAAAAATATAAAATAGGCCAGGAGTGGTGGTGCACACCTGTCATCCCAGTATTTGGGAGGCTGTAACAGAAGGATCGTTAAGTTCAAGACTACTCAGGGCAATTTAGTGAATCCCTGTTTCAAAAATAAAAAAGGGCTGGAGGTATAGCTCAGTGGTTGAGCGCACCTGGGTTCAATCACCAGTACCACATAAATAAAATAAAAATAAAAATAGGATTACCGTATAATAATCAATAATCAATAATATATATAATAATCAATATAATAAGCAATTCCTCTCCCAGGTTGGAAGCGTCTGTCCAGAGACTAGCGACTGCAGGTAAAGATAAATACATTTATCATGGTCTTTTAGGTAAGGTTTTCCCAGAGTTATGAACTAAATAAGCATAATATATCCAGTCTGGCTCTTTTGTCTACTTTGAAAGTAGATAATAGTCCTCGTGGCCAAATTAGTGCCAAATCCTCCACTGTGATTTATTTGGTAGCATAAAAGGGATGCAGAAACTCTCAGCTATCTGTTTAATCTACATGAAACAGAGCACATATTTTGACTCCTTTGTGTTACAAAAGGTTTGTGTGAGCTGGGTACAGTGGTGCACACCTGAAATCTCAGCTGCTTGGGAAGCTGAGACAGGTGGATCACTTAATGCCCAGGAGTTTGAGGTCAGCCTGCACAACATAGTGAGGCAAGACCCATCTCAAAAAAAGGAAGGAAGGAAGGAAGGAAGGAAGGACGGACTAACTGGGGTTTGGGGGGGTTGGGGAATACATATTGTGGTTCCTTTAACTTAGGCATCTGAAGGAAAGAAAATATAATTGCTGTTTCGGCAAACATTATGCTGGTAATTTTATGTCATTAAAGAAAAATCTGCAGGGGTGTGGTGGCACATACCTGTAATCCCAGTTCTTAGGAAGTGAGACTCTTTTTCAAAATAAAAATAAAAAGAGCTGGGGTTGTAGCTTGGAGGTAGAATGCCCCTGAGTTAAATACCCTATACCAAATATATATATATATATATAAATATGAAAAACCTGTGCTATTACCTTGTAAAGGGATATAATTTTATTGATGTTAAAAATAGAAAAATATAAAATGTAATTAGATATAATTTGACTAACCCAAGTCATCTATCTAGGAGGTGACAAAAGTGAAATTTACACACAGGGATTTTTTGTTTTTGGTTGGTTGGTACTGAGGACTGAACTTGGGGTATTCTACCTCCCATATACATCCCTGGCCCTTTTTATTTTTTAAACAGGGTCTCACTAGGTTGCTGAGGATCACAGGTCTAGAGCCTGTGATCCTCTTGTCTCAGCCTTGCAAGTACTAAGACTACAGGCATGTGCCACTATGCTGGGCTTTTTTTTAAAAATTGTAATATCCCTGATTTTTTTATGCTAAGGGAAAGACTAAGAAAATGATTGATATGATTATACTGTCTCAAATTTTCCTAAAAATGAGTGAAAAATTTATCTTAATGAGTGATGTGTAAAACGCCTTACATCTACCCTTTTAAAAATTTCCTACATGGCTCCACAAAGCCAAGGGATCCGTTTCTTTTAGAACTAATCTGAAATTCCTTCAATTTGGGGAGAACACTGACATCTAGGGCAGAAGAGTCTAAAGAGAAACTCACTTCCAGAACACAGAAGGAAAGGTCACCTTTATTTAAAAACAATTTCTAAAAGATCCACACAATTATCTGGTTGAGATTCTGAACCTTCTTAAGAGCATAAAGAGGGTAAGGAACTTTCCTGAGGTGGCAACACTTTTCTGTCTTTAAGCCAAAGAGAGGAGTGGGGTAGCAGGTGGGAGGGGTCCGAGTCAGAGGCTGACTCAAAGTAAGAGACCATTTTATTTTTTTTTTATGGGGGTGAGGACTGAGGATGGAACCCAGAGCCTTGAGCATGCTGAGCTCCTGCTATACCACTGAGCCCCCTCCCAGCCCAAGAGTCCATTATTTTACTGGTTTTACAATCTTCACATTTTCTTAAACTCTGAATCTTTAGTTCCAAATATTATATAATGGACATAATGATATCTACTTGTGAGATCTATAACCAGATGCACGTGAATTCATCTTCAGTCTTTGTTAGATACTCAAGGTTTCCCCCAATAATCAGAGACTATAAACCCTTCTGTTCTATGAAAATGGTGGTTGCAGAAAAGACTTTGTTGTCAGTGGTTAAATTTAATTGAAAACAGCCGGAGAAGTAGTGTGTATGTTGACCATCTAGAGACCTCATTTATATGTTGAACATTCTGGTTCCATCAATCAGAGGAAGGTATATATGCCATGGTAACAAAAAACCCCTTCCCACCAAATTTCAGTGGCGTTTAACACCAAAGGTTTTTTTATTACAAGTTTCATATATGTCATGATTCTACTAGGGCATCTGCTCTCTATTTCTGTGTAGCTACTGGAGCAGCCACTATTTTCAGTATTGCTGGTGGCCATGGCAATAGAAATGAGACCGTGTGAAAAAGCGTCCACTAGCTCTTAACATTTTCCGATTATAATGACACACATCTTTTTTATTTATATTTCCCTAGCTAATACAAGTAATAGAGGCTCATTCCAATGGAATGGGACATGGAAATACAATTCTACATTCAGAGAGCAGGGAGCCAAGAAATAGGATTAATGGCTAGTTGTACTGTTGTTATTATTATAATAAGCAATGTACCCTGAACATTTTCCAAAATTTAAGTTTCATACTTCCCATAAATAATCATTTGTTGGGTGTTTTTCATTGAGGCTTCTTTTTCTTTTTAAAGCCATTTTATTGAGATATAGTTGGCATCTAAAACTCAGTACATATTTGATATGTACAACTGGATGAGTTTTGGGATAAATATATACCCATGAAACTGTCACACCATTAAGGCCATAAACATACTATTCATCTAATCCCAACATTTCCTTTTGCCTCGTTTATTATTTGTGGTAAGAATATATGACATAGGATCTACCTTATCCGGGTGTGGTGGTGCACACCTATCCTACCAGTACTTGGGAGGCTGAGACAGGAGGATTACAGGTTTGAGGACAGCAAGTAGCAAGACTCTTAGCAACCTAACAAGATCCTGTTTCAAAACAAACCAAAAAAAGGGTAGGGGTGAAGCTCAGAGGTACAGTGCCCCTCGGTTCAATCCCCAAAACAACAACACCAACAAAAAAGACCTACCTTCTCAGCAAATGTTAAATGTAAAGTGTATAATACAGTATTGTTAGTATAGGCTTTATGATGTATAAGTTCTAGAACTTATCTTGTATAACTGAAACTTGAACCGTTTGAGTATCACCTCCCCATTTCTACCTACTCTTGGCCCTTGGTGTCCACCATTCCTCTCCATTTCTGTGGGTTTTATTATTTTGGGTTTCACATATAAGTGAGATCACACAGTATTTGTCTTTCTATGTCTGACTTATTTTACTAAGCATAATGCCCTCTAGGTCTATCGATATTGCCACAAATATCAGGAATTCCTTTTTTAAGGACAAATAATGTTCTGTTATATGTATTTACCATATTTTCTTTGTCCACTGATGGGAAAATCAATAAATGTGATAGATTATGTTAACAGAATGAAGGATCCATGCCATATGATCACCATTTGACCAAATTCATTATTTCATAATTAAAACTCCTCAAGGGTGTGGTGGCACATGCCTGTAATCCCAGTACTTGGGAGGCTGAGACAGGAGGATCGTAGGTTTGAGGACAGCCTCAGCAACTCAGTGAGACCCTGTTTCAAGTTAAAAAATAAAAATAGGGCTGGGGATGTAATTTAGAGGTAGAATGGCCCTGGGTTCAATCCCCAGTACCACACAAACACAAAAAAACTTTCTTATCAACAGTGTGCACTTCAGTGTATAATAAAGGGCATATACGTACAAGCCCACAACTAATATCACACTCAGGGATGAAAAGATGAAAACTTTTTTCCCAAGATCTAGAACAAGACAAATGTGCTTATTTTTGCCACATTGTACTCAAAGTCCTAGTCAGAACAACTAGGCAAGAAAAAGAAACGAGAAGCTTCCAAATTGGGAAGGAAGAAGTAAAATTGTCCCTATTTGCAGATGACATGATCTTATATATAGCAATCCTAAATACTCCATTAAAAAAAAAGTGAAGTTTATCCTAACAACATGTACAGTCTCCAAAACATTCAAAATGTGAAATTTAGGGACATTGTCTTATATGCCATACCTGCTATGCTAAGCCTTCAGATAGACCTAGTGTTTTAGAAATAACATACGGAACAATGTAATTAGCACAACAAAGAGTACTTTTTGCTAGCACAGTAGGACACACACTTGGGAACTGATCAGTCACCTAACCTGTTCACCAAGTTCCACTGGCAGCTGAAAATAGAACAGGGTAGTATGTCCACTAATCTGGGCTCCTCTGACCTGGTAGACACCTCCCTGAAAAAAAAAATTGCACTGTTGGAAAACCTCCAGATTTTATTTTTTTTTTTT